>JAOTQJ010137077.1:0-16424 GCA_025642045.1 Solanum sejunctum | reverse complement strand
TTTTCCACTCAATTTGACCACCTGAGCAAGAATATGAAGTCGAATTTTCTAAAAAATGCATAGATTTTGAGATATACAGAAATTGCGATTTTGGTCATTTCTAAGGCACATTTTCGGGTACTTTTGGACTCGTTACTATATCTCCCCCTTAGGAACATTCGTCCTCGAATGTCAAAGAAATGTAAAAGTGAAGAGTAAGCATGAAGAAGTCAGTCCCAACAAGAATACAATAATAGACTTTAAAACACCATTTTCAAAATCTCAATATAAGTGTAAAATCACCATGAACCTTCTCAATGTAAACACGAATGCATGCAAATGACTTAGGGGTTGTAATATGAGGCATAAAATCACAAATAGGAGTTTGATGTGTTATCATAAGCTTGAATCAAATGAAACAGGTAGGAATATTGCTTTTCCATGCCTGCTCCGGATCCCTAAAAAGATATTTTAGACTTGAAGATTCTTCTAATAGGCCTTGACGAGCACCACCTCCTTTTGATAAACTTTACACCCTTCCCTCCAATACCTCCACCGGGACTTTCTCCTATGCCAACTTATCCCCCACAATACCCACAATCTCAAAGAGTTCTATGGCACTAGAGCCACTAACACATCTCCCTCAACCTAAAAGCATGAAGAACCTAGCAAACCATAACTACATCCCTAGGTTATTCCTTCCTCATGAAACTTTACTAACCTCCCTCTACATTCTATAATAACACACAAACCTAAACTCATTTGTCAACCTTAATCACACATAGCCTACTTGGTACCATAACCACCATTTCCCCATTGGGAGACAGCCTCCACCTTACCCTTTTTCACCCAACATCTCCAACTCTAATAAGGCGGAATCAAGGCTTGCTTTAACTAGACCTCTCCAAGCAAAGATGATATGGAACCATCAAGAATACTACACCATAATGCTCAACATCCTCCAACCTAACCCCTAATCTAGCCAAATAATGGACCCCCCTCAAGTCTCCTCTTTACCACCATCATCAACACATACTGGTATACTTTGAGCACCGATTATAACATTAGCTTCATCGGGGAAAAATAATGCACACTCATATAGTAATCCCTAAGGAGTTCTAACCACCTTCTTGTTGTCCTCAACTTAGACCTACCTTATTTAGCAAACCACCTCTCATCTTCCAAGAGTTGTAACACTACCCCCAAAAGGGTTCAAGAGTCCTAAATAAATCAATGTTCCACAACTAGGGGCCACCACAAACATGTCAAGGTAGGGTTTTAAGACCCTATTCATGAAATCCTCAAACCTATCTGGTGCATAAGTCAGCAAAACAACTCCAACAATAATTAAAATACTTACCACTTATGCAAAAAGACACTTAGGGATTCCACCTATCCTCATCCTGACTTGGGGAACAAAAGTCGAACCATAAATCAATCTTATAGAATTAACTAGCCATTGTAGTTGACAAAATGAATCGTCTACCCTAGCAATCATATTACAACCTTATGGGTTCTACACTCATTGGAAGTATGCTATGCAAGTAGCCTAACCACCTCAAGACCTCCAATCCAACAAACCAAGTCCAACCAAAATCACAAGACATGACCCGATGCAATAAGAACATGAACATACCCTAAATCCTTCTAGCAACAAAAGACTCATATAATCATACCTTACTAGCAACAATGGAACAACAAAAGGAAAAGTAACCCCCAAAACCATCAAAACATGGACAACCATATCAAGAAAAGCCTTTAACATACCAGTGGCATTATCGGTCACCTCTTCCCATCCTTTCCTTCTTTGAAAAGCATAGAATTGATTACGTCCTAGAGCATCCTTTTGATCACATCACTACCTCTACCCTTTTTGCGCCTATGAGGACAATCAATTATCTTGTGACCCTACTCTCCACAACCATAACAAGCATTGGTTTTCTTCAAGATCAGATCATCATGGCATCTACCATACTTTGGGCAACTATCATAAAGTACCACACTACCACTACCTTTGAAACTTTGGAATTTTCCTTCACCACAGGCCCTCTTAGCCTCCATACCTGTCCTCTTCATCAACTTTTCCTCCTTTTGTTTGGAAAAGGTCATTAAGAGGGTGAAATCTATGTCACTAATCAACATAGCGGACTGGCACTCCTCACACACCAAGTCGGATACTCGCATCATGAATTTACTCATCCTAGACCTTGGATCACCACTAATTGGGGAGCATATTTTAAAATTTGATTGAAATTGAAAGAATACTCCCTCACACTAAAGGAACCTTGTTTCATATTCATGAATTCTACCATCTTAGCATCCCTAAGCTAAAGTGGGAAGAATCGATTAGGAAAAGACGCCTTGAACTACTCCTATAGAACCACATTGTCAACCCCTTTCTCTTCCTTCCATTGATTAAGCCATATTTGTGCAACCCCCTTGAGTTGGTAAGCCATCAACTCCACCTTTTCCTCCTTCCTAACACCCAGGATGACAAACACCTTATGGACCTCATTAATAAACTCTTGAAGGTCCTTATCAACCTTTGACCTATAGAATACTAGCGGATTCATCCTTATAAAGTCTCTCACCCGAGATACCAAAGTAGGAACATGAGGGTCTTAGGCCCCTTGTTTGGCTTGGTTAACCACAACTTATGCAAGCAAGGTGAGAGTATCCTAGATTTCTTCATGAATCGATCTCCTATCTAGAGGAGCTTAAGGAGCAGGACGGGCCAGTTGCTCCTCGAGGGTGCAAGCTCTTTTTTCTCATCTGTTAGGCATGATCTAGCATATCAAAGAACATTCGTTAAGGGGAAAAACTTACTTGAACTCTATAAACCATTTAGAACATGAAGAAAGAAAACATTTCCTATAATGTCTAATAGCCTCTTACTCATAGTTGTGGTGCATAACACAACTATGAATAAGGCTCTGATCGATGCAGTGTGTTGGACTTCGAGAATCTAACAACCAAGTGCTCTGATACTATCTTAGTCATGCGCCAAACCTAGGGCCTAGAGTGTCCGGCGAATGGGGAACCCAAAGGAATCCCAAACAAGCCTCATAAGATATTATTGCACATCTTTGGTCACGAAAGCAATTAATATGAGAATAAGAGACAAATATAACAAGGGGAATTGGGACTAAAAGAGTGAGAGAGAAAGAAAGAGTAATACTTAAATACTATTGATGAGTCAAATCTCAAGCATAATAGACAACTTATCCAACAACACCTCTAATCATAGGTACTTAGCGGGGGACAAGAAAAGCAAACGATCTTACCCTCATAGTCAATGTAGCAATAAAGAATAGCATAAGAAATATATACTAGTGTCCTTGGAACAGAGAACTCACCAACTAGCTTGAGAGATAATCAGACTAGCCATATGGAGGAGGAGGATGGCCAAATGGAGCTCTAGTTCCAACATGGCAACATCATGTAGGCATAGAATATGTGTTAGTATTTTCAAATATACCAAGTATGTATGATACAATGCAATAAGGGTATAAGCAACATAGTCGAAATTCATAATAATAATAATAATAATAATAATAATAATAATAATAATAATAATAATAATAATAATAATAATAATAATAATAATATTCAATAGATAGAATAGTAGTAATATGACATGCATAAAGGATGCTTGAAGTAAACATACTTATATAAAACATATTATGTAGATAAGAAGAGACCATCATCATAGACCAAGCAACTATTACTTAGAATCTAAGGCTTATTAACATCTTGGTAGTGATCAAGGTACGAACCCCTCATCAAGGTTAATGGACTTAGCACCCTCCATCAAAGTGGTCAAGGTACGAACCCTTCAACAAGGTTAATGGACTTAACACCCTCCATCAATGTGGTCAAGGTACCAATCCCTCAACAAGGTTAATAGACTTAACACACTCCGTCAAAGTGGTCAGGTACCAACCTCTTAACAAGGATAATGGAATTAACACCCTTAATCAAAGTGGTCAAGGTACCAACACCTCAACAAGGTTAATGGACTTAACACCCTCCATCAAAATGCTCAAGGTACCAACCCCTCAACAAGGTTAATGGACTTAACACCCTCTATCAAAGTGGTTAAGGTACCAACCCATCAACAAGGTTATGGTTAATATATAATACTATAGAAGCTTACCATGAAATTAATACATATACAACATACTTTCATCTGCATAAGATCATACATCTCATATGTCAAGCATTGGGCCTTCAATAACTCAAGAATCATAACTTGAAAATTTATGAAACACTTAGCGAGTATGTAGTACTGGTATAAAATCATGCAATTCAAGAGTGAAATAATACAAGAAAACTGGAAGTAAAATAGCCCACCGATACTTAGTAATACCATCTTCCAAAATACATTAAAAACCCTCACCAAATATCAAGAGAGATCATAGTACTATAACTTAAAACATGCATAATCATAATAGGTAAATAATCTCATGGTATAGGCTTAAAAATGAGTAATCATGTATTTTCAACCAAACTTTCATAAATCCCAATATAGTATATGATCATAATCTCTAATGAATAATACCCATACGCAACACAACATGGATACATGTAATTTTCATAGAAATGGAAGATTGGGCTTCATGGGTAAAAGGTACCCATGAATAAAACCCACATACCTTAGACATTGCATTTCTTGAAATTGAGTTGTGAAAGACTCGAAGTTTGGAAATGGGTCTTGGAATCCAAAGCTTGCTCTTTAGTTTCCTTGAATTTGTATTGGGATTTTGATGGAGGCTCTTGATAGGATTTGAGAGTATATTCTGATTGGGAGGAGTATTTTGATCTTTAGGAATAGGGTTAGGTCTTTAGGAGGTGTTAAGATAGCACAAAAATCTGCAAGATACCAATAGAAATGGCTAAATTTACAGAATGCTATTAACGAGGTGGAATTTGGAAAAAACTCATATATACCCCTACACATACAAGTTATACAAAAACTGGCATAACTTCCTCATTCGAACTCTAAATAAGGTGAAACTAAGTGTGTTGGAAAGATAATTCAATGACCTATCATTTTCTGGGTCGTGGGTCACCCAGTTCTTTGCGTTCCAAGAGATATGCCCCTTTAAAGTTGACCCTCCTACCGGTACATGCAAAACATATCCAATGGAAATTCTTTTGAAGTTGGTTTGATGTAGGAGACCCACGATGGTCTTAAACGACATAAATAAGTTTGACCCAGATTTGAATGAGAGCTTGAAGCTTGAATGAGTTTATTGAGACCCAAAAGTGAGTTTGGGATGCTTGAATTGGGTAAAATATTTGTCTAAGTGTTTGAGAGAGTATTAGGGAATGTCTTGTATGAAATAAAAATGAAATATGTCTAAGTATAGCCATTTTCATGTATGTTAATGCTTAGAACCAAGACCAAAAAGGATTGGACCGAACAAGAAAAATAGCTCACAAAATGAACTAAGGCACGCCCATGGCGCGTCATGCCTTGGGTGCAAAAATCTCACTGGAAAGTGAATTTTGGGAAAATGAAATTGCGATTTATTTGCTCTAAAGTTGGGTTAGACCATTTTTCCACTCAATTTAACCCACTGAACAAAAATATGAAGTTAAAATTTTGAAATAATGCACAGATTTTGAGATATATGGAAATTATGATATCGACATTTTCGAGGTGCATTTTTGGGCACTTTTGGGGTTGTTACTATATCTCCCCCTTGGGAAAATTCGTCCCCGAATGTCAAAGAAACATACAAGATAACAGTAATCATAAAGAGCTCAGCCCCAAAAAGAATGCAATAATATACTTTAAAAAGCTATTTATAAAATCTCAACATAGTTGTAGAATGACCATGAACCTTCTCAATATAAACATGAATGCATGCAAATGACTTAGGGGATAGAACATGATGCATAAAATCACAAAAAAGAGTTTGACATGTTATCATAAGATTGAATATAATGAAAGAGGTATGGATATCACTTTTCTATGCTCGCTCCGACTCCCCAAGATGCACTCTAGATTTGACGATTCTTCCAATGGGCCTTGATGAGCTTTACCTCCTTTTGATCAACATTCCACCCTTCCTTACAATACCTTTACTAGGACCTTCTCCTATGCCAACTTATCCCCCACAACACGCACAATCTGAAGGAGTTCTATGCCACTAGAGCCACCAACACATCTTCCTCAACCTAAAAGCATGAAGAACCGGGAAAACCATAACCACATCCCTAGGTTATTTCTCTCTCATGCAACTTTACCAGCCTCTCTCTACATTCTATAAGGACTCACAACCCTAAACTCATTTGTCAACATTAATCACACATAGCCTACTTACCATAACTACCATCTCCCCCTTTGGAGACAACCTCCAACCTACCCTCTTTTACCCAACATCTCCAACTCTGATAAGGTGGAATCAAGGCTTGCTTCAACTAGATCTCTCCAACCAAATATGATATGGAACCATCAATAATACTACACCACCATGCTCAACTTCCTCCAACCTAACCCCTAATCTAGCCAAATGATAGACCCTCTCTCAAGTCACCTCTTTGCCACCATCATCAACACATGCTAGTTTACTTAGAGCACCAACTAAAACATTAGCCTCACTAGGGAAAAATAAGGCCCACTCATATCATAATCCCTAAGTAGTTCTAACCACCTTCTTGGTGTCCTTAACTCACAGCTACCATATTTAACAAACAAACTCTTATCTTCCAAGAGTTGTAACACTACCCCCAAAAGTGTTCAAGAGTCCTAAATAGATCAATGTACCACAAATAGGGGCCACCACAAACATGTCAAGGTAGGGTTTTAAGACCCTATTAATGAAATCCTCAAGCCTATCCGGTGCATAAGTCAACAAAACAACTTCAACAATACTTAAAATACTTACCACTTATGCAAAAAAGACACTTAGGGATTCCACCTATCCTCATCCTGACTTGGGGAACAAAACTCGAACCATAAATCAATCTTAGAGAAGTGACAAGCCTATTTTAGTTGACCAAATAAATCATCCACCCTAGCCATCATATTACAACCTTATGGGTTCTACACTCATTCGAAGCATGCTATGCAAGTAGACAAACCACCTCAAGACCTCCAATGCAACAAACCAAGTCCAACCAAAATCACAAGAGAAGACCATATGCAATAATAACAAGAACATCCCCTAAACCCTTCTACCTTTGACCCATAGCATGCCAATGGATTCCTCCTTATATAGTCTCTTACCCAAGATACCAAAGTAGGAGCATGAGGGGCTTGGGCCCCTTGGTTAGCTTGGTTAGACACAACTTGTGCAATCTAGGTGAGAGCATCCCAGATTTCTTTGTTAACCGGTCCTCTATACTGAGGAGCAGGAGGGGCCGATTGCTCCTTAGGGGTACGGGCTCTTCTTCCTCTTGTGTTAGGCATGATCTAACATATCAAAGAATAACCATCAGGGAGAAAAACTTTAACTTTATAGCATGAATTAGAACATCAAGAAGGAAAATATTTCCTAAAATGTTTTATTGCCTATTACTCATAGCAGTGGTGCACAACACAACCATGAATAAGACTCTAATCAACATAGGACTCTAATCAACATGGTGTGTTGGACTTCGAGGATCTAACAACCTAGTGCTCTAATACCATCTTGGTCACGCCCCAAACCTAGGGCCTAGATGTGACTGGCGAATAACGAACCCGTGGGAACCCCAAACAATCCTTATAGCATATCATTACACATTCTTGTTCATGAAAGTAATAAAATGAGAATAAGAGACAAACATAACAAGGGGAATTGGGACTAAGAGAGCAAGAGAGAAAGAGAAAGTAATACTTAAATACGATAGATGAGTTAAAGCTCAAGCATAATATACAACTTGTCCAACAACACCTCTAAATATAGATACTTAGCGGGGGCCAATACAAGCAACTGGGCTCACCCTCATAGTCAAAGTAGCAATATAAAAGAGAGTATCAATCATAGCATAAGAAATATTGACCAACATATCTGAAATGGAGGACTCACTAACTAGCTTGAGAGAGAATCAAACTAGCCAAGTGGAGGAGGAGGATGGACAAATAGAAATCTGGTTCTTACATGATAACATTATTTGGGAATACAGTATGCGTTAGTACATTTGAATGTACTAAGTCTGTAGGATGTAATGCAATAAGGGATAAGTAACATAGTTGAATGCATAATGATAACAATCAATCGATAGCATATTAGCAATATGACAGATATGAAGGATGCTTGAAGTAAATATGTATGTATAGAATATATTATGTATATAAGAAGAAAGCATAATCATAGACCAAGCAACTAGTACTCGGGATCGAAGGCTTAGCACCCCCTTGGTAGTGGTCGAGGTACCAATCCCTCAACAAGGTTAATGGACTTAACACCCTCCACGAAAGCGGTAAAGGTACCAACTCCTCAACAAGGTTAATGGACTTAACACCCTCCATCATAGTGGTCAAGGTACCAACCCCTCAATAAGGTTAATGGTCTTAACACCCTCTATCAGAGTGGTCAAGGTACAAACCCCTCAACAAGGTTATGGTCAACATGTAATACTATAAAAGCGTATCATGAAATTAATACATATACAACATACTTTTATCATAATAGGATCATAATCTCATATGCCAAGCATTGGGCCTTCAATAACTCAAGAATCCTAACCCAGATATTTTATCAAACAGTTGGCGGGTGTGTAGTGCTAGTATAAAACCATGCAAGTCAAGAGTGAAGTCACGCAAGAAAACTTGAAGTAAAATAGTCCACCAATCCATAGTAATACCATATTGCAAAAACATTGAAAAACCTCATCAAATATCAAGAGAGATCATAGTTCTATAGCTTAAAACATGCATAATTATAATAGGTAAATCATCTCTTGGAATAGGCTTAAAAATGAGTAATCATGTATTTTAAAAAAACTTTCATAAAATCCCAATGTAGTATGTGATCATAATCTCTAATGAATAATACCCATAAGCAACACAACTTGGAAACATGTAATTTTCATAGAAATAGAAGATTGGGCTTCATGAGTAAAAGGTACCCATGAATGAAACCCATATACCCTATACCTTGAATTTATTGAAATTGAGTTGTAAAAGACTTGAAGTTTGGAAGTGTGTCTTGGAATCCAAAGCTTGCTCTTGAGTTTCCTTGAATTTGTATTAGCGTTTTTATAGAGGCTCTAGAGAGGATTTGAGAGTGTATTCTAATTGGGAGGAGTGAATTTGATCTTTAGGAGTAGGGTTAGGTCTTTGCGAGGTGTTAAAATAGCATCGGTATTCCCAAAATACAATAAAAATGCATAAATTTACGGAATGCCATTAATGAGGCAGAATTTTCCAAAAACCCGTATATACCCCTCCACATAAAAGTTCTATGAAAATGGGAATAACTTCTTTATCCAAAGTCTAAATAAGGTGAAACCAAGTGTAATAGAAAGATAATTCAAAGAGCTTTGATTTAGTAGGTCATAGGTCACCCAATTCTTTGTGTGATAAGAGATATGCCCCTTTAAACTTGACCTTTCTGTCGGTACTTGCAAAACTTAGCCAATAGAAATTCTTTTGAACTTCGCTTGATGTAGGGGACCCATGATGGTCTTAAATGACATAAATAAGGTTTAACTAGATTTTGATGAGAGCTTGTAGCTTGCATGAGTTTCTTGAGACCCAGAAGTGAGTTTGGGACGCTTGAATTGAATGAAATATTTGTCTAAGTGTTTAGGAGAGTATTGGGGAATGTCTTGTATAATATAAAAATGAAATATGGCTAAGTATATCTATTTTCACATTTCGTAACACTTAGTCCCAAGACCAAAAAGTCTTGGACCGAACAAGAAAAACAACTCTCAAAATGAACAGAGGTGCGGTTAGAGAGTGTTGGACCAAAAAGTCTTAAAATGAATTTTAGGAAAATGAAATTGGGATTTGTTCTCTCTAAAATTAGGGTTAGATCCTTTTTCCACTCAATTTGACCTCCTGAAAAATAATATGAGGTCGACTTTTCGAAATAATGCACGCGTTTTGAGATATATGGAAGTTATTATTTCGAACATTTTCGAGGCACATATTTGGGCACTTTTGGGGTTGTTATATTTTAAAACCCCAAACACAAACCAATCATGAAACCCTACCACAAATGACATTTAGGACTCAATGGATCGGAATCGTTAGTTTCGAATTTGAGACCTCCTTAGGATTCAAGTACTCAGAATAATCTCAAAAATTCTAAAACTTACAATGAAGTCATTTCTATTGTTAATTTCACCAGCCAAAACCATTGAAATTTCCAAAATTTCAATTTGAGATTTCAAACATTGAAGGTTGACCAAAGTCAAACTATGATCCTAAATGTAAATTGAAAAATGTAACTTTGGCTCCAAAATCTCCGTTTTAACTCGAAATTTTATTTTGCAAGTTCTCCTAGACCATATTTGGCATTTCGGAGTTGATGAAATCGAAGGAACTGAATTTCGACGCTCAAAACTCAACATGAACACAAAACTCAAAATTTTCAACTTTGCGCGCTTAAAAACACTCTTTCTTTAGCACAACTCCCACTTCTTGCAAGATTTTTGGCATCCAAATGTTAGATTTAACAAAAATGACCCATGAAAACTTTGGCGAATGAAAAAAATGATAATTTGATCGAAAGTGCCACAAAATGACCTTCGAGTCATTACAATTCTATATTTATGTTATGTTCTATTCGAGGACAAGACATTGTGATGTGTAACTGCTTTTGCATTTTATAACCTAGTGGCTTGTACATGTGACAACAATTCTGGAATGGTTTGTAGACTTGATTAACATATGTTTATCGTAGATTATTAGACTTTATTTCTTCCGCTTGTAGTATTGTGTATTGAACTAAACAGGTTTAGGCTAACTTGCCTTGGTGGGATAGGCAAGTTCCATCACACTCCATTTTTGAATCGTGATAAAAGCGTTCAAGCAATTTTGAAACATAAAGAAGAGCCTAATCTAGTGATCAAGAGACTTGCGTATAGTAAAATGTCAAATTACAAAAAAATTCATAAAAACAATTGATGTCGAGTTAAGAACAGTAAAGGTTAGTCCATAAATGATAAGCTATCTAAAGTTTTTGTAAGATCCACTAATACATAATATTCTAGTCATTCTTCATGAATTATAACATCTCGCATTAGAAAATAAATTGTTAGTCAAATGTCAGCCAAATTAATTAATTTTATGGCAAATATAACATGAGAGACTAGATAAATAATAAATTAATCATACATAAGTTGAAGTTAAAAGAGTTGATTCAGGATACAACGGGGCTAAAAATGGAGCAAATATCAACCCTTTTAGAGGTCTTAAAGCAAGATTTAGAAATTCATAAAAGAAAATTATTCAAGAGAACAAAATAAAATGATTCAATATTTCAAAAGTCATGTAAAGCTTAGAACACTAATATTTTGATGTTTGAATTTAATGAAAGAATCTTAACAATTTAGCATAATAGAAAAAGTTGTCAACGTTTTGAGACGTTTAAAAGAGTAACAACTAAAACTAGGATAGGTCAGAGTAAGAATTTTATTTTATGTTTATAAACCATATGTCAGCTATAGTCTGTCTGTTTTCATCATTTCCCATTGCGTACCTAGATTCCTCTTGAGGAAATAACTCCAATTGACCGTTGCTTCATGTATTGATCCTTTACTCATTGCAGTTGAACTCTGAGTGATGTCAATCCATTATGGTACACATGTAAAAAATATTTAAAAGGTGAGAGTATGTCAGATCTTATTTCCTACCATAATAACAAAAGAAATGAGAATGTAAAAATAGAGGATAGTTAAAAAGAAGAAGAAGAAGTTACTCTTACATCATTTTGAAAAGAATAGATCTCAAGCAATTTCATGATAATATGTAGCATATAATTTAACTATTTCTTTAAAAATGAAAATAAAATCTTACCCTCTGGAAACTGTTAGATTTAGCTACAAAGGAGTACCAACAACAATCACACTTATCATGAAATGGGGCATTTTTCTTAAAATATCCACTACATTAACACACTATACTCATTATAATACTAAACTTTTTTATTACAAAAAAACTACGATAGAAATAGCAAAAATGATCTTACTAAAAGTAGTAAAAATTTATTTTGTCACCTCGATAAATTTGTACCAACATACAAAAATATCAATTTTTCAAAATAAGTAGAATACGAAGTGTTTAGTAGGATCAAATATTTTTCAATGTGTTATTCCTCAACAAATTATCGAATTAACTCATGTATATACTATAAAGCTATATAACAAGTATTCACTGTAAACTTAATAAAAGAAAAATCATATCATGTCATTCAATTTCTAGATGGAAATATAGTGATACACAACTCACTAAGATAACAATAAAGAGACGATAACTGGACCTTAATTTGATTCATGCTAACATAGTTGAGTCACTTAGTATTACACATATAGATAAGACTATGGAAAACTTAGACAAATCAACTGTAGTTATTCAACCAAGTTACACATGACAAAATTAAATTTAATAATATACCATAATTAAACTTTGAAGAGAGAAAAAATAAAGAAGGAAGAATGAAACCTTGTTAAATTGATGATGAAGCCTTTCCCTTGTTGGAAACTCGAAGACAACAACAATAAAAATAATAAAATACCTAGTGAAAATACACAAGTGGAGTATAGGAAGGTAAAATGTAAGTAGACCTTCCTACTACCTCATAGAGATAGAGAGGTTATTTCCGAAAGACTGTCATCTCAAAAATATCATTCCCAAAAGCAGAAAATACTAGATATGAAATAATACAACCAGAAAGGAAAGAAAATAATAAATCATAAAAACAACGAAGGTAATAAAATGAATAATGGACTATAACAACACAATAGATAAAGATACAACTACCTTTAATAACCTACTTCATAAAAAGGATAGAAATCATACTACCCCTATTAGTCGTCTAACTTGTTATCTTAATACATGACCTCCACTCCTTTCTATCTAATGCCATGTCCTCGATGATACAAAGATGTATCATGTCTAGACTAATTGCCTCTCCCAATATTTTTTGGTCTATCTCTACCCCTCTATGTAACCCCTAAATCTAACCTCTCGCACCTATTAATTGGAGCATCAACACTTTTTCTCGATAGATGCTCAAACTATCATAGTCTCTCTTTTCTTATTTTGTATACCACAGAGTCACCCCTACCTTCCCTTGAATGATATCATTCCTAATTTTATCTCCCCGGTATGTCCACATATCCAGCTCAAATGTACTATGTGACACTTGAAAAATAATATTTTTGTGATCTTAATTCATACTTTGTGATTTATATTGAAGATATTGAATTTCTTGTTCTTAATTTCATCCTTGTAAGTGCTTACTAACAAGGTAAAATTGAATAATTCATAATTCTTGGAAAGTGTGCATGCATGTATTAATCAATTCTCTTCATTTTGATTGCTTTTTAATGGTGGCCAATGTTAGATCTCACCTAGTGTTACTGACTGAATCAAGGTAGTAATGAATAGAAAAAGATATTAATTAAAAGGATTCAATTGATGTTTTCTTATTTAATCAACCAAACTGGATCAAGGGGACATTCTACTGGGATAATAGGGAAGGGTTTGTAATGTCACACTGCGGGGATGGATCAAATAGTGAATTTTATGTCTCACCTGGATCAAAGGGTTTAGGAATCTTAAATTACCATTTTCCATGCTATATACTAGAAAAGAATGCGATTATCGGGTAATATCGAGTTAGGAAATCACGGGGAACACAATACCTTAGTTACTCTTCATACTAGTTTCACACATTTATTTAAGTCTAGGATTTCTTTCTGCAATCTTATAACTCCTCTCCCTTTTGGGGAGATAAGTAGATTAATTCTTTCAAATTGCTTGAAATTACTCTAAGTATACCACATTCCCTGTGGAATTTACCCTAACCTCGAACACGTTATATAGCAGGACAACAATCACTTTAACCTTGAAAAAGGAGGTATAGCTTAGGCGACATCATGGGACTATCTAGCGGCCTCCAAGGAAAGGAGAAAAAGGATTTGTATTAGAGATGGTGGATTTCACGGTGCTAAAGGTGGTCATTTTCAACATGGCCACAAATCTTAAGGCCAAGGGTCCTCTAATGCTCAAAACTAAATTTTTATAGGGTGCTCAATGATAAAACTCATGGTGGTAATGGTGGAAAACTTATTCCTAAGTGTTGGAGGTGTGGTAAGAATCATGATGGTAGATGCTATAAGGATATAGGTGCTTTCTTCAGGTGTGGACAAATGGGCCGCAAGATTGCAGATTGTACAAATGTCTTAAACAAAGGTAGAGATGGTTATCCTTAAAGACAAGGTGCCCATGGTGATCAAAGGGCACAAGGTGGTCAACAAAGGGGTACTCCATGTTATAGCTGGTTCTATGCTCTTCAAGGGAGGCAAGGGGTAGATGAGTTGCCTAATATTGTCATTGGTATGTTAAATATTTATTATTATGATGCATATGCTTTATTGGATTTGGGTGCCACTCTTATCTCTCAATACTCCATTTGTTGCTAATAGGCTTGATGTGTACCCCGAATTGTTATGTAAACCTACAATGATTCTACCCCCATTGGTGATTCTATTATTGCCAATAGAGTCTATAGGGGTTGTCCTATAGCAATATTGTATAAAGCCTTACCTTATGATTTGTTGAGCTCGACATGGTAGATTTTGGCATTATTCTTGATGTGGATTGATTATATGCATATCAGGCTTTCATTGATTATAGAACTCATAATGTTTAGTTCCAATTTCCTAATAAACCCATACTAGAATGGGAAGGTTATGATTCAGTGGTTAAGGGTAGGTTCATCTCTTCTCTTAAGGCACGAGAAATGATTTCTGAGGGTTGCATTTATCATCTTGTAAAGGTTAGGGATGTTGAATCTAAAGTCCATCCTATTGAGTCAGTTTTGGTGGTCAATGAGTTTCTTGATCAATTTTGGCCTAACAAATGTACTAGCAATTTTTATCAATCTCATGATGCAGGTCCGATATGTTGTCAAAATACAACATATTTGATGCCTAAAAAAAGGGATTTTGTGAGTTCTTAATGCGACTTTTTATGGTTTTTATGTGTTTTGTTGTTGTTCTTGCAGAATAGTTAGGTTGGCATAGTTTTGGAGAAAATTACAGATTTTGCTGAAGCATAGGATGTACTAGTGCACGTATGAGTCATATCCCAAGCTTTGAGTCATAGGGTGCTATCGTAGCAAGAAACAAAGAACAAAAATTAGAAATTTTCTAAGTGGAGGTCAATCCTAAGAGGCCATCCTACGAGTCCTAAGTGTCGCTATGACTTGTATAGGTATACTTTTAGCTTGAATCAGAGAGCCCAAACTTTGGATCAACAACTGAAGGCCTAGACTGTGAGAGGATCATAAGCTACTACTCATACTAGTGGGTCATACTAGTTGAGTCCAAGATACTAAGAACTTGATATGGGACCCTGATTACGACTCATAGTTCACCCTACGAGTCGTATCTGTGAGGTGTACCAGTTGCCAGCTATCTTTTTTGTGTAATTTTTAGGGTTATTTTGTAAAAACTACAAATACTTTAAGTTAGGGTTTTATTTGGAAGATTTTGACATTCAGAACAGAAGATCGTCTTTGAATACTCTCAAGGAAACTTTTAGGGTTTTAGCTTAGTTTATCATTTTCTCTTGGAAAACCCAATTTTGGGGATTGCAAATTTTACCTTGTGCTTATTATTAATCTATCAAGCTTGTGGTCAGCAATTTGTGGTGTATTCAATATTCATTACTTTGGTAAAATTCTTAATCATGTCTTATATTTGCATTTTTGTTGGTTTTACCTTATCCATGAGTAGCTAAGCACCCACAAATTGGGGTTGTGGGAACCATGGGTATTTTACTTGAGATGACCTAGTATAGTACATTTCCATGAATGGGGTTTAGCATGTATTGTCTATTTCTCTTCGTCATGATTGTTGTTTGGTGGTGGCCAACACCAAACCCTGCCTACTATCACAATTCCGACTAAGGTAGTGATGAATAGGAAAAGACAAATGGATGACAGGATTCCATTGATGTGTTATCATCTAATAACCAAACCTGACCAAAGGGAGGTTGATTGTGAAAATAGGTAACGGTTAGTTGGCAAGCCATGGTTGCCGATCAAGTGCCATGATGAAATTCGACCTTCACCTTAATGGTCGGAAGAACCCAAGTTACCATCCTGCATGCGAATCTCTAATTGTAGTTATGTTATCTAGGTTAATTGAGTCAATGAACCATGGAGAACACAATTTCCAAGTTGTCCCTAAAATTAAGTGTTTTTCCGTATTGTAATGTAGTGTTTATTTTACTTTGTTCTTGAATTACACCCCCCCCCCCCATTTTAGCG
>JAOTQJ010137070.1:0-41662 GCA_025642045.1 Solanum sejunctum | reverse complement strand
CCTATAATAACAGCTACCACAGAAGTATCAAAATGGCACCTTATGAAGCTTTGTATGGAAGGAAATGTAGATCACCAATTGGATGGTTTGAAGTGGGTGCAACCACCTTACTTGGGCTAGATCTAGTACAATAAGCCATAGAAAAAGTTAAAGTGATATAGCAACGAGTAGAAACAGCCCAAAGCCATCACAAATCATATGTAGATGCCAGGAGAAGAGGACTAGAATTTTCAGTAGGTGATTGGCTATTCTTAAAGGTGTCTCCAATGAAAGGAGTTATGAGATTTGGTAAGAAGGGAAAACTGAGTCCATGTTACATAGGGCCATATGATATTATTAAGAAGGTTGGGCAAGTTGCATATGAACTAGAGCTACCCAAGAAGCTTTCAATGATTCATCCAATATTTCATGTCTCAATGCTTCAAAATGCATAGGTGACCCATCCCGTATCACTCCAACTGAGGATGTACAGATTACAAAAGATTTGACCTATAAAGAAGTGCCTATTGCTATTCTTGATCATCAAGTTAAGAAGCTAACAAACAATGAAGTAGCTTCAGTTAAAGTACTTTGGAGGAACCAGCAAGCAGAAGAGATAACATGGGATGCTGAGGATACGATGAAATTGAAATATCCTTAATTATTTGAAGCTAAAGAGAAAGTCCAACATACAGAATTGGGACACTAAAAGGTATGTGGTATTGAATACTTAATGTGTTGTTAAAGTTTGTACAAATAGAGGTTTAAACTCGGCTAAGCCATCTAGTTGTGCTAACATTCGAGAACGAATGTTCCTAAGGGGGGAGGATGTAACACCACACATCTTACATTACTAGAATAAGTGAAATGAAACATATCATGGTTTGGACAAATTGATGCTTATTTTCAAAAGTGCTCATGGGCTATATGTGCGTCTAGCGCTTAAGAGGGTCGAGTGAATATACGTTTTATGTAGAATTGAGGAGATTAGGACCTTATAATGAAGTGAGAGAATTTAGGTGCTTGTAGGACTTAGAAGCTAGCAGGTGAGTCAGCTACTTGCTTATCTTAAAATCACTCGTTAAACAGAGATGAGGTTCAATGTCGAATTTGTCCAAGTTCGATTATGAATAAAGTCCACATTAATGGTTTAATTTTGGGCCATGATTTAACATCACATATGGACTATATTTACATCCCAAGTATGATAGTAAGAAAGGCCCAAATATATCACAAGATTCTTAGAAACTTTAGGCCCAAACCAAGAAAAACAAAATCTGAAAATTGGCAGCCCAAGTCCATCAAGTTGGTGCTCCGAAAAGGCCCAACTTTGAGGGTCAACCTGGTGGGTAAGCTAACTAATTATGTGTGTTTTATGTTTTTCAGGAAGTCAAGAGAGAGTCGGTCAATCTAGGCCTTTAAAGAGAGATAAGAATCGCAACTCCATTCAACAAAGACAAGAACAAAAAAAAAAATCTGTTTTCTTGGTGTTTGTTTGCTCACGTTTAAGGAGGTGAAAGACAAGCTTTACAACCTCACAAGAGTCCCTAAATAATCTGTAAATCTTGACTTTGATGGTAAGTAAACTTACCTATGCACCTAGTATGGTTTGTTTATCAAAACCAAAGAGACAAGCTAATCTCACCTATGCTGGAATTTCTGGACAGATTGTATACTAAGGGTTTTGTGTACTTTTCTTGTTAATTAAGAGGTTTTTATCTTGTTGGATGACTTTATTTTGTATTAGTACTTAATTATGCAGCAAATATTGGTTTTACATAAGTGTAAAATGGCTGATTAACTACTGTTACAGTCCACAAAAGTGAGTCATTATATGATATCGCAATTATGTGCTTCGTATGAACTTGTGGATTGTTGCTGTTGATTCATGTCTTTAATAACTGATTTGTTGCTATTCTAAAACTGGTTCATATATGGTTGTATGTAAGAATGTTGCTGGAACAGTTTGGTTAAAGTTGGAATAGGTTTGGAGTTGTCAACATCAAAATGTAAAAAAGGAAGATAACGTTATGCTGTTCGATTTTGGATTGTGTGGAATTGTGATGTGTTGTGCTTTGTGGACTGTTGTAAGGCTGTTATGAACTTAAAGTAGGCTGTACATGATGTGTACATGCTAATGTGTATTATAAAATAGGATGAGGAGCAGAAATATTAAAGGAATACGCCCGGGTTTATAAACACCCGCTTGCTGCCCGTGTATTGTTTTCTTATGTGATTAGGATGCCAAGGTGTGTCTATTGGCTATTAATGTTAGTGTTATCCTCTATTATGTTGTAGATAAGTATTTGGAGAAAGGGAAGGTTATTTAGAGATAGTAACGAGGTCATACAATGAGGTATGTAAGGTGACTTGATTCCGTATCGTTTGACATGAAACATAGATACTTCCCTTGTACATAAAGTCACTTACCAACTCCGACACAACTATTAACTATGTATCCATTCTTTGACTTGTTCATATGATTCCATATATAGTCACTTTCAATCTGGCTACATACATGAATACCAAGATACATGTATTTCTTTTTGCCAAATAAAGTTCATGAGGTGTTCAATTTCATATGCATTTTATTATTTACGTAACGTACTCTTTTCAATGTCATGTTGTCCTATGTGATTATGTACATGTTACATGTTACATATACAATCTTACAGCTCCAATATTATGGCCACCAAAAGAATCATCTCAAAGGTAATTGAAAAATATAGTATACAATTTGATGGGTGGAGCCCGAGGGGGTTCAATTATGAACCTAGCATAGGGACGATCCCAATACAGTTTGATGGGTGGAGCCCGAGGGGGTTCAATTATGAACCTAGCATTGGGACGATCCCGATACAGTTATCACTAATCAATTGTTCATATTATTATAGCAGTGCACAGATTTTATAATACAGATTTTATAGTAAAGTTAAAGTGATATAAAGGACATAAAGTACATGATTCCACAATATAACTAAGGGTGGTTCCTGATTTTCCACAGACGCATGGTTTTATTTGAGTTGTTACTTTACATATACAGTATATCCTACCTTACATACTCAGTATATTATCCCGTACTGACGTCCCTTAGGAGGGACCTGCATTTCATGTTATAGGTACAGGTGCTAGTAGATCTGCTAGTAGGAGTATAGGATATTCAGCTACTGTCATCAAGCTCCAGGTTGCTTCAGGGCTTTGTACATGTCTAGAGCTTACATGTTTTATTGCACATTTTGTTGAGACGGGGCCTGTCCCGACCCTTATCAGATGTTTTTCCTTATCTAGAGGCTTTGTAGACTATGTAAAGAATAGTGAAGTCATGTCTTGCACGTTAGACAGCGCGGCCCCAATGGCCTAGTCGTATGCATTTACTTTTGGCTTGGTATCACTATTTATCTGCTTAACGACATGTCAAATGTAGAAACCCCTTATAATATGTACACATCGCATATAGTTACAGATTGGTTCTCCTGAGCCTTATCGGCAATGGATGCCAATCCGCCCTACGGGACTTTGGGGAATGACACACACCCCTAACACCTTGGGATCTCAGAAGATCATTTGCAATCCTCTTATCAAATTCATGAGTAGACCTTTGGCCTTGATGGAACCAACCACTTCTTTGGAACTTACCCTCAAAACGTGCCCTTTTGGCCTTATCCTTTTCTCTTCCTCAATTTCTCCTCTTTCATTTGTTTGGTGTAGGTCATTAAATATGACAAGTCTATGTCATTAATCAACATGGCAGATCAACACTCTTCACTAACCAAGTTAGAAACACCCATCATAAATTTGTTCATCCTAGATCTTGAGTCGGCCACTAAATGTGGAGCATACTTAGAGAGTTGGGTAAACTTGAGGGCATACTCCCTCACACTCATAGACCCTTGTCTTAAATTCATAAATTCCACCAACTTAGCTTTCCTAAGTTTAAGTGGGAAGAACCGACTAATAAAGGCGACCTTGAATTCCTCCCAAAGTACTACATAGTTGACTCCCTTTTCCTCCTTTCATTGGTTGTATCATATTTGTGCTATCTCTTTGAGTTGGTAGGATGACAACTCTTCCTTGTCCTCTAGCCTCACACCCACGATGGAAAAATTTTTGTAGACCTCATCAATGAACTCTTGAGGGTCCCTCACATTTGACACATAGAATTTGGGGGATTCATTCTCATGAAGTCTCTCACCCAAGAGGCCGGTGTAGGAGCATGAGGGGCTTGGGCCCGTTGGTTGGCTTGATTAGCCACCACTTATGTAAGTAACGTTAGAGCATCCCTAAGGTCTTCATTGGTTGAATTCTCCTCAGGCTTGTAAACTAATCTTCCCCTTGTATTAGGCACGATCTAGCATAGCAAAGAACAATCGTTAGGGGGAAAACTTACTTCAACTTTATAGCACAACTTAGAACATGAAGAAGGAAAACATTTTCTAAAATATCTCATAGCCTCCTGCGCATAGTTGTGGTGCACAACATAACCATGAATAAGACTCTAATCAACATAGTGTGTTGGACTCCAGGGATCTAACAACCTAGTGCTCTGATACCACCTTTGTCACAACCCCAGCCTAGGGCCTAGATGTGACCGATGAATGAGGAACCTGAAGGAACCCCAAACAAGCCCCATAGTATATCACTACATATCCTTTGTCGCAGAAGCAATTAGAATGACAATAAGATATAAATGTAAAGAAGGGGAATTGGGACTAAGGGTAAACTTCCATATCATAAATATCAAGAGTCAATAGAGTCAAAGCTCATAGCATAGATATATATCATGTCCAACAACGCCTATACTACATAGATAAGAATGGAGAGCTAAGACATAGTAGTCGGGCTCACCCTCATAGTCAATACATAAGTCAAAAAAGACAAAATGTCTTAATATATAGCAAGAGATCATGACTAATGTCCCCAGAATGGAGGACTCACGAACAAGCTTAATAGAAGTCGTACTAGCCACGTGGAGGAGGAGGAGGATAAAGTGGTACATTGGTTTCTACATGGTGATATCATCTAGGTATAGAGTATGCGTTAGTACATTTGAATGTACTAAGTATGTAGCACGCAATGCAACAAGAGGTAGACATTATAGGGAAAATGCATAATCATAAGCAATGAATAACATACTAACAATATGCCACATATTAATAATGCCTGAAGAAAAACCATGCTTATATAGATCATAATACGAGTGTAAGGAGTGACCATTATAGTGCAAGCCAAGGCCTAATACCCTCTTAGAAAGGCACATAAAGTATAAACCCCTTCATGAGGTTGATAGAGTACATACACCAGACCGAGGTTGACAGAGTACAAACCCTCCCCATCAAGGTTGACAGAGTACAAACCCCCCCATCAAGGTTGATAGGTACCAACCCAATTAGGGTACCTGGGCCTACTACCCCCCGAGCTAGGTGACCAAGGTACTAACCCCTCGATAGGTTACCCGGGCCTATAACTCTGCGAGCTAGGCTTGGTCATCTCCAACACTATATAAAGATAATATCACATATATATACACACTCCTTTCATCATCATACACACACATTCCTTTTCATCATTATTTCATCATCATATAGTCATTCAACTAAAACATGCATTGGACCTTCAATTCCTCAAGAATCCATAATCAGACATTTTATCAAACACTTAGAGGGTGTGTAATACTAGTGTAAAACCATATAATTCAAGAGTGAAATCATTCTAGAAAAATTAGCGTAAGCCATTAATAGATACTTGGTAACACCCTCAAATAATATACATTAGGACCCTTCATCAATTCCTATAATAGACCTTAGATTCATAGCTCCAAACATAGTAAAACAGTCACAATTTCATAAACCCCAACATAGTGTGCAGTGAATTTCATAATGAATAAGACTCACGAATAAACCAACCTTAAATCATGCAATTTTGAGTAAAAAGACCTTGGGTATCATGGGCAAAAGTAATCCATTAAAGAAACCCACAAACCTTAGGTTTGGAGATGAACTTAATAATAATAGAAGATGAAGACTTGCAGCTTGAGGAAATTCTTAGATCCGAAGAGGGTTTTGAGACTTGAGTTTAGGAGTAAAATATTTGGCTAAGTGTTTGAATGAGTATTGGGGAATGTTTAGAATGATATAAGGATAGAAATTGGTTAAGTATAGGCGTTTTCATGATTAGGAACAGTAGTCCCAAGACTTAAAAGTTTTGGACCGAAGTCAAAACTTCATAGAAAAATACACTAGTACACGCCCTTGGCATGTCATACAAGGGGCGCGAAAAGCTCTCTGGAATTTGTTTTTTGGAAAATTAAAATTGCTAATCTTCTGCTCTTAAATTGGGATTAGACCCATCTTTCACTCAAAATGACCCCCTGACTAAGAATATGAAGTTGATTTACGATATCACACATGGATTTTGAGATATATGAAAATTATGATTTCGGACACTTCCGAGGCAAATTTTTGGGCACTCTTTGGGGTCGTTACAATGATATAAGGGTGAGACCAGAGATTGTCTTGACCCCACTCTTATCTACATATTAGAGGTGTTGTTGGAACATTATGATGTATTAAAACTATACTTTGACTTTTTACATATCTATGGTATCAACTATGTCTCTTAGCCCCGTGTTTTCGCTTTTCACTACTCTTGACATTGTATAATTGCTTATGCTACCAAAGATGTGCAATGACATGTTACGAGGCTTGTTTGGGGTCCCTTTTGGTTCCCCATTCGCCGTGTCACGCCTAGGCCCAAGGTCCAGGTCATGACAAACTTTGTATCAGAGCACTAGGTTGTTAATGGTCCTCAGGAACTAACACATCATATTGATTAGAGTCTTATTCATGGTTGTGTTGTGCACCAAGACTATGGGTAAGAGGCTATAAGACATTTTTGGAAATGTTTCCCTTCTTGATCTATGTAATTCTATAGAAGTTAGGTAAGGATCCCCCTCTAATGAATTTTCTTTGCCATTTTTTAGATCATGCCTAACACAAGAGGAAGAATAGCTCGTACATCCAAAGAACAACCAGGTCATGGAGAGCTCCGGATGCTCTCACCTTGCTAGCTCAAGCCATGACTAATCAAATCAATCAAGGGGCCCAACCCCCTCATACTCCTACATAGAGATCTAGGGTGAGAGACTTTATGGGGATGAACTGATCGGTGATCCATGGGTCAAAAGTGGATGAAGACCCTTAAAAGTTTATTGATGAGGTAGACAAAATGTTGGATATCATGGGTGTTAGGTCAGGGGCGGAGTTGGCAATGTACTAACACAAGGTTGTGGCTCAAATATGGTATGTTCAATGGAAAGTGGAGAAGGGGAACAATAACTGGATTATATGGGAGGAACTTAAGGCAGCCTTTCTCAACCGGTTCTTCCCTCTTGAGCTTAGGGAGGCCAAAATGATGGAGTTCATGAATTTGAAGCAAGGGTAAATGAGTGTGAGGGAGTATGACCTCAAGTTCAACCAACTCTCTAAATATTTTCCATACTTGGGTGCCAATCCGAGGTCTAGAATGAACAAATTCATGATGGGCATATCTGATTTGGTGAATGAGGAGTATTGGGATGCTATGTTGATTAGTGACATGGATTTGTCATGCTTAATGACCTATGTTGAATAATTAGAGAGGGAGAAGCTTAAAAAAGGAGGAGTGGTGAGGCCAAGAGGGTCCATTTTGTTGGTGAGCTCCAAGGTCCCAAGAGTGGCCGATTTCATCAAGGCCAAGGATCTTCCAATGCACCTAATAGAAGGTTTTCCAATGACGACCCAAGGGTACAAAGTTGATGGTGGTGTGGCACCTAATGTTGTGTGCCTAAAATGTGGTAAGAGTCATAGAGGCCCATGTTTGAGCGACACCAATCCTTATTTAAATTGTGGTGAAGTGGGACATAAGAGGATTGATTGTCCTCGTAATCAAAACAAGGGTGGAGATGTTCGTCCACAAGGATCAAATGTTGTTCCTTGGGGGAGAAGTGGTCAACAAGATGGTGCCCCAAGGCATAATTGGTTCTATGCTTTTCATGGGAGGCAAGGCATTGATGAGGCATCTGATGTTCTCACTGATATATTAAAAGTTTTTGATTTTGATGTGTATTCATTGATAGACCCAGGTGCCACTTTTTCTTTTGTTACCCCCTTTATTGCCAAGAAGTTTCATATTAAACCTGAGTTGTTGTATGAGCCGTATGAGGTGTCTACTCTCGTTTGTGCATCTATTATGGCTAGAAGAGTCTATAAAATTGTCTCGTTTGCATTTTGCATAAAATATTGCCATCTGACTTTGTTGAGTTGGACATGTTATATTTTACATTATTCTTGGGATGGATTGGTTGCATGCATACTATGCCTCAATTGATTGTAGAACCTATAGTGTCAAATTCCAATTCCCCAATGAACTCGTTCTTGAGTGGGAGAGTCATGATGTGGTGGTCAAGGGTAGATTTATTTCTTGCATTAAATCCCAAAGGTTGATCTCTAAGGGTTGTCTCTATCATCTTGTGAGGCTTAGGGATATAGAGTCTAAAGTCTTCCCAATAGAGTCAGTTTCGATGGTTAAGGAGTTTCTCGATGTTTTCCCAAATGACCTTCCCGGTGTTCCTCCAGAAAGGAAAATATATTTTGGTATAGACCTTCTTCCTAATACTCCACCCATCTTTATTCCCCCTTATTGTATGTCCCCAACGGAGTTAAAGAAATTGAAGGAGCAGCTGAGGAATTTAGAGAAAGGTTTTTTAGGCCTAACCAATCACCTTGGGGTGCACCAGTGTTATTTGTGAAGAATAAGGATTGTTCCCTTAGAATGTGTATTGATTACTGGCAACTTAATAGGGTCACCATAAAGAAAAAGTATCATATACCAAGGATTAATGACCTATTTGACCAACTTCAAGGGGCTAGTCACTTCTCTAAGATTGATCTTCGATTTGGGTATCATCAAGTGATGAGAGAGTGTGATATTCCCAAGATGGCCATTCGGATTGGGTATGGGCATTATGAATTTGTGATCGTGTCTTTTAGGTTGACCAATGCACTGGCTATCTTCATGGATCTTATGAATAGGTCCTTTAAACTCTACCTTGATTCATTTGTTGTGGTCTTTATTGATGATATTTTAATCTTTTCCCATAGTGAGGAGGAGCATGTAAGTCATTTGAGGGTGGTGCTACAAAGGATGAGGGAAGAGAAGTTGTATGCTAAGCATAAGAAATGTGAGTGTTGGTTGCAAGAGGTTGCCTTTCTATGTTTGTGGTGTTGGGGGATGGTATTAAAGTGGATCCTAAAAAGACAGAAATGATTAGAAATTGGCCTAGACCTTTGACCCCATAGGATATTAGAAGCTTCTTGGGCTTAGCGGGTTATTACCGGAGATTCGTGAATGGGTTCTCTTCTATTGCTTCTCCTTTGACTAAGTTGACCCAAAAGAAGGCTAAATTTGTGTGGACAGATAAGTGTGAAAAGAGTTTCCAAACTTTGAAGGATAAGATTGTGTTCGCTCCTATCTTGTCACTACCGGAAGAGCTAGAAAGGTTTGTTGTGTATTGTGATGCCTCAAGAATTGGGTTCGGTTGTGTTTTGATGCAAAATGGTAAGATGATAGTCTATGCTTCTAGACAACTCAAAGTTCATGAAAAGAATTATCCTACCCATGATCTTGAATTGGCCGCTGTAATATTTACTTTGAAAATTTGGCATTGTTATTTGTATGGGGTGCATGTTGATGTATTTACTAATCATAAAAGTCTCCAATATGTGTTCACCCAAAAAAATCTCAACTTGAGACAACGAATGTGGTTAGACCTTCTTAAGGATTATGATATGAGTGTGCATTATCACCCCAATAAGGGTAATATTGTGGCCGATGCTTCGAGTAGGGTGTTTATCTGTAGCCTTGCACATGTTAGAAATGAGGGCAAAGGTGTGGCTAAAGAGGTTCATCCGTTAGACAAATTGGGAGTTAGATTGGAGGAGGTTGATAATGGGGAAGTAGTGGTGGTTGATGGTTCCAAATCTTTATTAATTGATGAGGTGAAGGGAAGGCAAGATCTTGACCCCGCCTTGCTAGAGTTGAAGGCTTTGGTGAGAGATGGTAAGGTGAAGGTTTTCTCCTTATGTATAAGGTAGGTAGTGTGTCCCTAGTGTGGATGACTTGAAAGAGAAGATTCTTGATGAGTCTCATAATTCTCCCTATTCTATTTACCTTGATTCTACGAAGATGTATAGAGATTTGAGGGAAGTATTTTGGTAGGGTGGTATGAAGAGAGACATTGCTAAGTTTGTGTCTCGTTACCATAATTGCCAACAAGTCAAAGCCAAACATCAAAGGCAGGGTGTCCTATCCCAAGATATAGAGATTCCTACTTGGAAGTAAGAGAAAATTAACATGATTTTGTTGTTGGATTACCTAAGACTAGAAAGGGTTTTGATTCTATTTGGATTATGGTTGATAGGATAACTAATTCGGCTCATTTCCTACTGGTTAGGACTACATATGGTGCCGAAGACTATGCTAAATTATACATCCATGAGTTGGTGAGATTGCATGGGGTTCCCTTGTTTATCATATCGGATCGTGGTGCTCAATTTACTTCATACTTTTGGAGGTCCTTCCAAAGAGGTCTTGGTACCAAGATTAAGCTTAGTACGGCGTTTCACCCTCAAATGGATGGCCAAGTCGAAAGAACTATCCAAACTCTTGTGGATATGCTTAGAGCTTGTGTATTGGATTTTAAGGGTAGTTAGGTTGATCATCTTCCATTGATTCAGTTTGCTTATAATAATAGTTATCATCCAAGCATTGGTGTGGTTCTGTTTGAGGCTCTTTATGAAAGGCATTGTAGATTCCCGGTTGGATGGTTTAAGGTGGGGGAGATGGCCTTGTTAGGTTCAGATTTAGTTATGGAGGCCATGGATAAAGTTAGGATGATTAGGGAGAGATTGAAAATCGCCCAAAGTTGACAAAAGTCCTACGCCAATGTAAGGAGAAGGGATCTTTAATTCAAAGTTGGTGATTGGATCTATTTGAAGATCTCACCCATGAAGGATGTGGTCCGGTTTGGCAAAAAGGGTATATTGAGCCCTTGATTTGTAGGTCCTTATAGAGGGTTGAGAAGGAATAGTCAGGTAGCCTATGAGTTTGAGTTGCCCAATGACATGCATATAGTACATCCAGTTTTCCACATGTCTATATTGAGGAAGTATGTGGTGACGTTAGTGCTATTGTGCCTCTAGTTGTTGTGGGTATTATCGAAGACAATTTGACTATGAAGAGGTCCTGTAGAAATCTTGGACATACAAGTGAAGAGGTTGAGGAACAAGGATGTAGCTTCCGTTGAGGTCCTTTGAAGGAATCAACAAGTCACAAATACCACATAGGAAGCTGAGGCAGATATGCAAAGGTGATATCCATATCTCTTCCTCTCTACACAAGCCTAAGGTACTAAATTAAGTCTCCCTATACGATTTCAAGTCTTAAGTTTTGGACCTTATGTCATTTTTATGCATTCATGTTTATGTTGGCAAGATTATAGTGATTTTTGATGTTCATGTTGAGACTTTTTGAAAATAATGTTTAAGTGTAGTTGTTGCATCCATGTTAGGATAAAATCTTCACGATTACTTTCTTTGTGTACATTTCTTTTCTTTGACATTAGGTGATGAATGTCCCCAAGGAGGAGATATTGTACACCCCGTAACTCCATTCTCTTTTGTATCTATGTTTCAAGCCTCATTTGTTTATGTGGGGAGTGTATTAGGGTTGTAGGGAAAGTTCTAGTACTTAGACGAGTTCATGACTTCCTTATGAATTGAATTTTGGGTGTTGGGTTTGGCAAAGGTCAACTTTAAACAAGCATAACTTTTAGCACACAAAGAACTGGATGACCCACAACATGTCAAATGAAGTCCTTTGAGTTAGCTTTTCAATGCACTTGGTTCATCCCATTTCGAGTTCGGATGAAGGAATTATGACCATTTTTATGAAGCCCTCCCTTGTAGTGATGTCACACAAGCACTTAGATGGACAGTGATGCTTTGGATGAGCAGTGTCGATTGTTTTGGGATGGAAAGGACCATTTTTGGTCTAAGGGTTGGGACAAGGCTAGTGGCACGGGCTGTGTGGTTTTCCATTGACTGTGTGGCTAGCCGTGGGGGTGTGCAAGTGGGGCAATGTTGATATGAGAGGGAGTTTTCTAGACCAAGTGTAGTGCCATGACCATCTTCACAGGCCGTGGCAAGCTTCATTAGGTGTGTGTCCTGGCTTGGAGCCTCCTGCCAATAGTTTTCCCACCAAGTGTAACTCCACGGGCCACTACATGGATCGTGTAGCACCACATAGCCCATGGAACCTCTCGTCAAAATGATGATGACGTTAGTTTTTCCAAAGTGTCCCAACATCCAAATTTTCGACTAAGTTGCATCTCACGGCCACTCCACATGACCCATGGAGTGACACACAACCCGTGTAACCTTAAGTGAGGTGACACTTTGTCAATTTTTCCCTTCGTTTCATTAATGATGTTTTTGTAAATCTTATTTGTTCTAATAATCTTTTGGACTTCTAATGTTATCTTAACCTCTCGGAAAGACCTAAATCCTATCCCAAAGGATCAAGTCATCACTCCCAACTTGAAAACACTCTCAAATCCACTCAAAAGCCTCTACCAAAACCCCAATACAAGTTCAAGAAAACTCAAGAGCAAGTTTTGGATTCCAAGACCCCATTTCAAGCTTCAATTCTTTCTCAACTCAATTTCAAGAAACTCAAGGTCTAAGGTATGTGGGTTTCAACCATCTAGTCCTTTCGCCAATGGAGTTCAACCTTTCATTTTATGTAAATTATATGTTTTCAAGTTGATTACTTATGGGTATTGTGGGTTATAAACTATGTTGGGGTTTCATAAAATAGTAACTATTTAAGCATGTTTTGAGCTATGAATCTAAGATCCATTATATGATTTGATGGGGGATTTTGATGTATCTTACATGAGGGTGTTACCTAGTGTTGGTGGGTGGTTTTACATTGACTTTTCTCACATAATTTCACTCTTGAATTACCTGATTTGAACTAATATTATATATCCACCAAGTGTTTGATAAAATGTCCGGTTATGGATTCTTAATTCGTTGATGATCTATTGCATGACCTATGAACTAAGTAAATATATGATGATGAAAGGAATGTCTATACATGTTATTTTCATGAATGCTATCTATAGTGTTGCAAGTTGACCAAAACCAAATTGAGGGGTTAATACCTTAATCACCTTGGATGAGAGGTGGTAAAGTCATCAACCAAATTGAGGGGTTGACCTCAATCACCTTGGATAAGAGGTAAACTCATCAACTAAATTGAGGGGTTGATACCTCAATCACCTTGGATGAGAGGTGGTAAAACCATCAACCAAATTGAGGGGTTGATACCTCAATCACCTTGGAGGGAGGTGGAAAACTCATTAACGAAATTGAGGGGTTGATACCTCAATCACCTCCAAGGGGTGGTTCACCTTGGATTCCAAGTACTAAGTTACTTGGTCTATGATGATGGTCTCTTCCTACACATGTAATATGTTCTATATAAGTATGTTTTACTTCAAACATCATTTATACATGCCATATTGTTATTATGCTATACATTGCTTATGTTGTCTATCTATTATTGCATTGCATCCTACATACTTAGTACATTCAAATGTACTAACGCATACTTTATGCCTTCATGATGTTAGGACCGAAGCTCCACTCGACCATTTTCCTCCTCCACGTGGCTAGTACTATCTCCCAAAGCAAGTTGGTGAGTCCTCAACTCTGAGGACATGCTTATTTTAAATTTATACTTTGTATTGACTCTTATTATGTTGGAAACTTATGACTATGAGGGTGATCTCGGAGATTGTCATGGCCTCGCTCTTGTCTATGTATTAGAGGTGTTGTTGGAACATTATGATGTATTAATGTTATACTTTGACTTTCTACGTATCTATGGTATCAATAATGTCCCTTAGCCCTGTTTTTTCCCTTTTTACTATCTCTTGATGTTTTACAATTGTTTCCGCAACCAAGGATTTGTAATGATATTTTAAGAGGCTTGTTTGGGATCCCTTCGGGTTTTCCATTCGCCGTGTCACATCTAGGCCCTAGGCCTGGGTCGTGACATATTATTTCTTTTGTCCTTTTATGTGGCGTCGATAAATTAATTTCAATAATTAATTAAATTTTTATTTATTTTTAAGAAATTTGAAGTTGTCAAATATCATGATTTATAGTATCTTTTATACTTTTACATAACATGTTTTTAAAACATTTTAAATTGTCAATTATTATGATTAATAATATGTTTTATTCAATTTATGAATATATAAAATACTAAAAATATGACAAACAATTAAAATGGAAGAATCATCAAAAAATTGTTGATGTACTCTCAAGCTGCTCAGGTGAGCATGTTGCCCTGCTATGTGCTTGAGCAGCATCGAGTGTTAATTGAACTTTCCGTATGTCTTTTAAATATTTTAAGTTGTTAATTCTTTTGATTTATAGTATTTTTTTATTTGCTTTTCATATATAGATATATTACTATTGTTAATTATCTAGATTCATGATAATTTTTACATAATTTTCTGATTAACTAATACATGTTATTTCTTTTGTCCCTTTTTATGTGATGTCAATAAATTAATTTCAATAATTAATTAAAATTTTTATTTATTTTTAAAAATTTAAAGTTGTCAAATATCATGATGTATAGTGTTATTTATATTTTTATGCAATATATTTTTTTCAATTTGTCAATCATCATGGTTAGCAGTAATTTTTTACATAATTTTTTAATATATAAAATATTAAAAATAATATAAATAAATTAAAATGAAAAAACCATCAAAAAATTATAGATGCACCCTCAAGCTACTCAACTAGGCATGTCGACCAACTACATGCTTGAGAAGCTTAACTCCCTCTTATAAATATGTATGACCTTGTAGGTCATTTTTGAGCTTATCTATAAAAATTATTGTTTTACCATTTTATAAGTTGTTTTGGACCTACTTTGAACTATTTGCGTTGTTGGAACAGAGATCCTATATTTTTTTAAAAAAAAAAGGAGTTTTGACATTTTTGAAAGCTTAAGTTATTGAAAAAGTGAGTTTTTGTACCATTCTGAGTTTCGGGGTCGAATTGAAGATCCGCCAACTCTATTAGCTCCGGATTATCAAAACTGGGCTAGAAGAAGTTGCAAAACTAAATTTGGAGTAAAATGAGATTTTCATATCCAATGCTGTATTTTTAATGGTTTTCGGAACCAAAGTTTAATTTTGGTCAACATTGGGAGTTCAGAAGCTTGGATTGAAATTCCGACAGTTCCAATAGTTGTAGATGGCAAAACTAACGCTAGAAATGGTCTCGTCATAATTTTTGGAGTTGCCGAGGCTAGTTTTGATATTTTGAGTTTTAAACTAGTTTTTTTAAGTTTCATTGGTAAATGTGGTGAGGAGACCTCGAAATCGATTTTCTAATTATTTCATTAAGTCCAGATCATTGCTTTTCATATGGATACATGTTTGATTTTTGAAATTTTGATTTCAGATAAGTTTCGAGTGTTCATTATGAGTTTTGGTTTTAGTTGTTCACTATTGGTGCATGTTTTCTGGTATAGCCTCTGTTTATTCTCCGCCAACGCGCCCATTGATCCCTATTCGCGGAGGTGTACCGCTTTCTAATCTACAATCGCAGTCAAGGCTTACGCATTCGTGGAGGTCAGTGATCCTAACCCTCCACATTCGTGAAGCATTGTTGTTCCCCGGCCCTCTGTGTTTGTGGGCCCTACCCCGTATTCACAGAGTATATTGTTGACCTAAATAGTGTTAAAATCGAGAAACACCACTATTACTCCATTTTCAAACATTTCAAACTTTTGGAGAGATTTTCTAAGAAGGTTTTTGAGGAATTCTTTTGGATAAGTGTTTCTAACATCATTTTGAATAATTTCCAGGACTTTTATCTTGATTTTATCTTGATTTGACGATTTTAAATGTCTAAAATTGGAAAATTTTAGTCTATGATTTTAAAATTTTAAAAGGTGATTTCTCCTTCGATTTTAACTCGATTTTAGTGGGATTTTCACCCTCGGACTCCATATTTCTATAGAACCTGATTTGCAAGTCAATTTTCAGATTTGAGAACTTTACATTTTAGCCCATGTTATGACCATTTTGCCCTTAAGCTTAATTTGTGCCAGTATGGGTATCAAAATGTACCTATTGATGTGTCGTATCTATTTTTATAGTGATTGATTAATTCGGGGATTGCTTGAAAGATTGAGTTGATTGAAAGCCTGTTCCATTGTAGTTTTAACATTGAGGTAGGTTCAGCTAACCTTTTTGGGACTAGATTTGATTATTAGATATGTTCATGTGATAATTATAAGAGTTAGATTGATTCTTGGGTAAATAGGCTGATATTATCGAATGTTGTTGGAATTGTGATACTGTTTATGCCAAAAATTGGGTAAAATATAATCCGATTGATATATTGTGATGAAATCCTGAGAATTGATATATTTTGGATGCTTTTGTGATGGGGTAATTTTGTGGTAATTTGGTGACTTATGAGATACTTGTGAGGATCATGTGTATATTTTGGGACGAGTAAGGCTCGATATTGTTGGCACACTTGACTATTGATATAATTATGATGATTTGAGATATGATGATTGTATGTGGCACTAGTTGTGGCACTTGATATTATTCCAATGATTATATGAGGGTTATGTATCTGTATTTCTTATCGTGATGTCATTACATATATCTTAACTTGTATCATTATCATGAATGTATTTCATATTGCATTGTACCACACCTTGACCCAGGCAAGAGGTAAGGATAAGATGCTCCACTTTGAGTTGTGTCACCTTTATACAACCCCTTGACTTGGATAGGAGGCAATGGTGAGATGTTTTAATTTTCAAACCCCTTAACCACGAGCAGGTGGCAAGGTTGAGAAATAATATGATACTCCTTGACCATGGACAAGTGGAAAGGTTGACTTATTGTGACACCCTTTGACCACAAACAGGTGGTAAGGTTGAGAGACACTTGGTACATAGTCTGACAAGACTCCTATGCACATGATTGGCTATATTGACTAACTTTATCTGTTCCTATTTATCAGTTTGGACAATCCAAATGTCCGCATTGTCAGAAAGATAGTAGAACCATTAGATAGGGTGTTGGGTTCCTCGCGCAAGCCCTCCATTAAAGAAAATCCTCAGTTGGAGTTAAAGCCACTGCCTTCCCATCTCAGGTATGTTTTTTTGGGTGACAACAACACTTTACTTATAATTTTGTCTGCTTTCTTATCTGTAGCCCAGGTTGATGTTGCATTTGATGTGTTCAAAAGGAGGAAAAGGGCCATGGGCTGGCAAATATCAAACCATTATAGAATTAGCCCAGACCTATGCATGCACTAGATATTCATAGAAGAGAATCACAAATTGGTAGCTAGCCACAACAAAGGCTAAACCTCATCATGAAAGAGATAGTGAAGAAAGAAATAATCAAGTGGCTGGATGTTATGATCATCTATCCGATTTCAAATAGCAAATGGGTGAGCCTAGTCCAGTGTGTCCCTAAGATTGGTAGGATGTCAGTGATCACAAATGAGAAGAATGAGCTCATTCCCACCATAATGGTCATAGGGTGGAGAATCTACATGGATTATAGAAATTCGAGTGATGCAACTAGAAAAGATCATTACCCAGTGTCGTTCCTCAATAAGATATTGGATAGATTAGCAAGGCAAGAGTATTATTGCTTCCTGTATGGGTATTCAGGATACAACCAAATCACCATTGCTCCTGAAGATCAAGAGAAAACTATATTCACATGTTTGTATGGTACATATGCATTAAAATGTATGCTATTTGTTTTATGCAATGCACCTACCATATTCGAAAGGTGAATGATAGCTATCTTTCATGAAATAGTAGAGGATTTTATTAAGATCTTTATGGATGACTTCTCAGTGTTTGGGAAGTCCTTTGGTGTCTTCTTGAAAACTTAGACAAGGCGCTAGCTCATTGTGAGAAGACTAATCTGGTCCTAAATTGGGAAAAGTGCCATTTCCTAGTGAAGGAAGGAATAGCCTTGGGTAGAGGTGGCAAAATAAGCTCAAATATAAGCAAGCCGCTCATAATTTTATGGGTTGGATTCAATATGGTTTAGAATTAGGCTAATTTTAAGCCCAATACAATTCAATCTATCATAAAATAATTCTGAGTTGAGAGCAATAAGATTCTCACTTCAACCCAATGCATCATTTGTTTAGTATGTTCAATGCTAGTCTTAAATTAATTGAGTTAAATTGGGCAAGTCATGACCCAACCCAAAATTTAACCCATTTGAGCCCAAAGTACATTTGGGCAGGTCAAGACCCAACCCAATATCTAATGCATCCCATTTTAACCTCCCTAATTTCATCCCAACCCACCTATTTGACACCCCAAAGACATGAAGTGTCCAAGAAAGACTTGGAGGTTGACAGGGAAAAGATCGAAGTGATAGAAAAGCTACCTCCACCCATTTCAGTCAAAGGACTTAGAAGCTTTCTAGAGCATGCAAGGTTCTATCGAAGATTCATCAAACACTTCAAGAGGTGAAGTTTAAATTTGATTCTCTTTGTTTGTGGGCTTTCGAGACCTTGAAGAAAAGGTTAATAGAAGCACCCATCTTAGTGGCTCCAAATTAAGAGCTCCTATTTGAGCTTATGTATGATGCTAGTGATACAGTGATAGGAGCAGTCTTAGGCCAACACAAGGATAAGATTTTCCATTCAATACACTATTCTAATAAGACCTTGAATCCAAAACAGTGCAATTATATGATCACCAAAAAGGAGGTGTTGGCATTGGTATTTGCCTTTGATAAGCTTCGTTCCTACTTAGTAGGTACCAAAGTGATAGTGTTTACAGATCATGCTACAGAGTACCTTTCCTATAAGAAAGATGTGAAATCTAGACTCATTCTATGGATTCTCTTATTATAAGAATTTGATATCAAAATCAAAGATAGAAAATTATTTGAAAATCCAATTGTAGATACCTGTCCAAGTTAGAAGATGATACTCACATCGGGGAGCAGGCTCAGATCAAGGAAGAATTCCTAGGTGAGTAGCTATTGGCTTTAAGTGTTAAGGAGTTGCCATGGTATACATACATTGTCAACTATTAGGTGAGTCGGGTATTTCGACCTAATGCTACTAGCCTATAAAAGAAAAGGCTGGATCATTATGCCATGTCCTATAAATGGTATGAGCTGTATCTATTCAAGTAACATGCAGACTGAATAGTGAAGAGATGTGTACAAGAGATTGAGGCACACCAAATTCTTGAGTGATACCATGCTTCACCATATAGAGGACATCATGGAGGAGAGAGAATTTTCCCACAAGGTATTACAATCTGTTTTTTCTGGCCTACTCCATTTAAAGATGCTATTGATTACATCAGGAACTACAATGCATGCAGAGTACAAGAGCCATGTCCAAGTGGTATGAGATGCCTCTTAATAATATATTGGAGGTGGAATATTCCATGTTTGGGGGATGGACTTCATGGGACCATTCCTACCATCCTTTGGCAACTAGTACATACTTGTAGCAGTGGACTATGTGTCCAAATGGGTTGAAGCCATAGCTCTACCCACAAATGACTCCAAAGTGGTAAGTAAATTCTTAGAGAATCACATCTTCACAAAGTTTGGAACTCTACGAACTATTCTAAGTGATGGAGGGGTACATTTCGTTAACTAGAATGTTAAGAACATGCTTGCAAAGTTGGGGTCAGACACAAGATAGCCACAACATATCATCTATAGACAAGTGGATAAGTGGAGGTGAAGCAAATTTTGTAAAATACGGTCAATGCAACAAGAAAGGATTAGGCACCGAAGATAGATGATGCTTTGTGGGCATACAAGAAATCCTATAAGACTCCAATTAGCACTTCACCTTACAAGATGATTTATGGTAAGATTTGTCACTTCTCTATCGAGCTAGAATACCAGGCATATTGGGCTATCAAAAAGCTCTATCTTAGCCTAGAGCTCGTAGGGTGCAAGCAGCTAGAACAATTGAATGAGCTAGATGAGTTTCAACTTTAAGCGTACAAGAATGCCAACCTCTACAAAGAGAAGACCAAGAAGTGGCATGATTGTTACATCATCGAGTGCTCCTTTGAACCTGGACAAAAGGTACTTCTTTTCAACTCTTATTTGAACACTATTATGGTGTTGACGTGGATCGTGAGGTGGAGCTCATTGATTTGGCCAATGATGAGTGAAGTGATTGCGAGTCATTTCGTGATGATAAATCAGCTGTTGCATAGGAAGAAACTCATGGTGAGGTATTTTAAATTACTATATTTTAAATTCTTAGTATAGGAGTGAAAAAATCCTGTAAAAAAATCATGAACTGGCACAAAGTATCAGTCCCCATTGCGGAATTGATATATTTGTATGCAGATTTTGGTCGTATTCATTTTCCATCGATCCATTAGGTATTTTTGTATTTTTATTGGTCGGGTTACTTATTTATGTTTTAGAGCATATATAGGTGTTCAGGGATTTTTCATGGTCCGATGCTAAAAAAATAATTTTTTGCCCCATGTAGGTGTTGCTTATACGTTAGGGTATATGATGTGGACCTGTCACAGACCTGTTCATTTCTAGGTTTGCTTAATTTCTCTAAATTTTCTGAAAAATGTAAAGTCTAACTGTGCGATAGGTTCGCGTCGTGGATCTGTCACGGAGTAGTGCAATTTTAGGTAATTTTCACCCATCCTGATCCAATTTAGCTCATATTGATTTTCACCCTATTTTTACGTAACCCAGCCCCTATTTTCCCCTAGTCTCTCTCAAATTTTCCCTCTTGTTTACCCAAATCATCCCAAATTCAAACAAATCCATGATGTTTTTCTAGCTTTGCATGCCTACCTTCGAGTTTTTGTGTCTCTTCAATAATTTCAGGTATGTTTTCTCTTCTAAATTTCTAGAAAAATTCATGGGTTTGCTCGACAGGTGTGGGTTTTCCTATTTTGGGAGTGATTCCTTGTAATTCACTCGTAATTCATGTACTTGTTGCTTTTATGTCTCTTCAAGAACTTCAGGTATGTTTTCTCTTCTGAATTGCTAGCAAAATTCATAGGTTTGCTTGGTGGTTGTGGGTTTCCTTATTTTGGGAGTGATTCCTTATAATTCACTCATAATTCATGTACTTGTTGCTATAGCTGTGGGATAATTATGCTTAATTATGAGATTTAGGGTGTAATTGTTTGAGGGACATTATTGGTTAAACCCTAGGTCGAATTTTGGGCAAGTTTTGGTTTAATTGTTGATTCATGGTAGTTAATATGCCCGAAAATCGTTGTGCTTTACATATTTTTCATAGATTGACACTTTATGAACAATTGTTTGGGTCTATCACTATTGTTCAATGCTTAATTGCTTGTCCCATGTAATTGTGGCCCTTAGGTTGTTGTTTGTGAATTATGGGGTTACTATGTTGTCTAATTGTGCTTCACTGTGGAGATTGGATGTGTTTGAGATATAAAGTTGATAGTGGGTTGAAACTAAGTATGGGGTAGATGTAACTAGCACACTAAGTGTTAGTTATGGATTATTCTTGGCATACCTTAGTAGTGAAATTCATGGGTCAAGAATAGGGAAGTTTGAGTACGCTTTGCAACCCATGATTTGAACTAAGTGTGGGGTTGCATTGCCTAGTCGAATATAAGTGTAGGGACTATGTTTTTGTTTGGATCTAATTTGGGAATTATGGTACTTGCAGGTACTTAATGGCAACTAGAGCAAGTAGATCATGGAGTAATGGGGCTTCCAGTAGCTTGAAAAGGTCTGGTGGTGTCCTCAATGTGCCTCCATCCCCCCACACAACCATGAATCTAGACCCTTCAACACGGGCTTAGAGTGGTACTCTAGCATAGGAAGAGGTTGTATAAAAGCCATAATGAAACAAAATACTTCCCTAATGTCCATATTGGTGTTGATAGCTTGGTTAGAGATTTCTCGACAATTTACTAGTGTTATATGGAGTATCACTGGGATTTCATATCTTGGGAAACCCAAACATGTAACTCATTCTGATATGAGAGTTTGATGCCAACCTATAGCCCAAGGGACTAACTCAAATCGTGCTTGTGAGAGGAGGTAGAGGTGAACATAACCCCTATGGTCATCCATGTCATTCTAGGGATCATAGATGTCCTCTCCGTCCTTTTTATTGAGTTGTAGATCTAGTCCCCATATCAGGCCTTTCGACATACCTTGTAGGACCCACCGCCACATCTAAGTGTATCAAGCATGGCTATAGAGGCTATCACCAAGCCTTCTCCTTTTCCCAATGAATCGGGAGGCCAAGGTCTGAATTAAGATCAGCATGCACTTCATCTTTTCGGGTACACACTTTATAGGCATTATGTGAGAAAGGGTTTGCTTGGCTTATGCTTCCACAACTAGGGCTGATTAACAATAGGGTCGTGTTCAAGTCTTCCATGAGAAAGGCCAGTGTTCACAAAGGTCGTAGGTATGCTTTTGGGGGCCTAATCACTAAACTTTGTAGGCGTGCAGGTGTGCTAGAGGAGCCATTGGATTACTTTCCTCAGATCAAGGAACTCCCAATTATGTCACCAACACAAAGGGGTCAAATGTCTCCTTGGGAACTGTGATGACCACCTAGGATAGGGCACACCGAGATGAGTTGATCATGGCCTAATGTATGGGCTTGCGATGCTGAGCCATAGGAGTGGTGGATGACCTTCCACAAAGGCTGAGCTCCATCAGGTAGAGGTCTAATACCTACTAAATGATCATGCTAATAAGTTATTGGGTATTGCACCTAAGTTCCTTGAGCTAGTGGAGGATGATATGCCCACTGATCCTAAGTATGCCAGGGAGACCTCCAACATAGATGAGGATGAGGATCTTGATGAGCCACCCCTGAATATGCAAGGTGTTACAACACTTCCCTCGATTGATATAGAGGACTAAGCACCAGACTTTTATTTTCACAGGTGTTGAATCGCTAAGCACTGAGGGCAGTGCTTTGTTTAAGGGTGGAGTTGGGGTTATTACTACTTTTTGCTTTCTTTTATGTTCATCCTGGCCATGTAAAATTCAGACTACGATTTTACTTTCTATTTTTCTGATGTTAAGTCTAGATAATATTTTATTTCTTTGGGCTATCAATGATTGCATAGCATATTATTTTGTGAATGCTAGTAGTTATTATGAATGTCTTCCATGGTTGAAAGTAATTTAGCTAGTGTTATGAATGTTTGGCTTGTTAGATGTCTCATTTTAGAAGTCTTAGTGAAGTGACAGTGCCCTATAATGGATGGATGACGACTGTATTATGGGTATTCATCAAATGTGAGGCTCATGTAGAGTGTCGATAGTAGTAAAAATGCAATATTGCAGAGTGGGCTTAGGTTGAAGAAAATTGAAAACTTTGAATGATCCGTTCTCAATTGTGGATCTTATAAATGTATGCTTAATATTGAATTCTTGTGAATAGGTGTAATAATTATTTTGTTGTGATCTTTTTTATGAAAGTGTACCATGAGAGGGTGAGCTTGATTGTGTGTCTATGTTGTGATAATTGCTACAACTTGACCGGTATATGGACTAAACTAGATGGGAGTAGGAGTAGAAGGGTAGGATCTAGGCATTTCTTTGTTAGCCCCATTTTAGACCTTGTTTTTGAACTGCCATAACATAGTAATCCCTAGTTAACCCTATTGATCCTCAGCCTTGCTCTTTTGATAACCATATTTTAAGTCAAATCCCTTTTGTTTTTAAATTGTGCTTTTGATCTAAATATCCTAAGCATTTTAGCACGAAACAGATGGAGGGAATTTAGATTAAAAAGGAACCCCTAGGATAGACCTTGGTAGAAAAGGAAAATAAAATTTAAAAAATAATAAGGGCAAAATATAGACAAGTCTGCATCATGGACTTGTCGAGATTTAGGTTTGTCTCTTAAATTTTTTTTTAAATTATACAGATGCAATGTGGAGATATAACAGGGCGGACATGTGAAATCAAATGGGAAGTTAAAAGAGAGGGTGATGTAACAGACAATAGGAAGAGTGCTTAAAAGTGAAAGTAGTTAGTCTAAAGCGCTTGAGAGTTAAGCCACTAAATCATATCCTTTGAAAAACTACCCACCTGTCTTTAGCCTATAGGAATTAGAAGCACCATAAGATGTCTTTTGGGAGAGCGTGAGTGGTTATTATACCCATAGAAATATTTCATTAGGTTCTCTTATGGTGTGTGTGTACATCGGTAATTCGTTTAGTAAGTGCACATGATTGTTGAAGGGTGATGACTAGATAATTCAAAGCATAATTCAGCATGAGTTTGTGTGCATCATAGATTATGATTTTGAGGTGTGGTGTCATTTGAGTGTTTAATTGGATTGTGTAGTGTGTAGGCAAGCTCATATATAATATTTGTCCTTAACCTACTACCTAGAAGTCGCATGCATGTGCCTTAAGCAAAACTTACCAATGTTCAGAGCCTAGTTAGAGGATAAATTAATACAATTTAGGTGTTTTTAGTGTAATTTGGTCTTTTCTTTCTAATTCTTGCCAAAGAGTGCTTTTTGGTTATGTTTTTTAGGTTTTTAAGCAGATATGCATGCTTGGGTTCATAATTGGAGAATGACGAAGGATGCAACCACACAAAGGAGTATAAAAAGTCAACCAGTCTACAAAAGAGAAGAAGTCAGCATTACGGACTAGGATGATAAACATACAAAGGTTGATTATTTCAAAAAGGAAGACAAAAAGATGCGAAACACATTGGGAGACACAAGATCATGTAACGAACTTGAGAGCAGAAGGGTTAAAATTGGATGGATGGGTAGGATTTGCAAAATGCACATTTGGACGACAAGTTTGCATCGTAAATTTTAAAGACGTAGGGGCAAAATTGGGAAAATAAGATTTTAGGTTTAAATACAATTTTTAGACATTATTTTATTACTTGATATTGGTTGGAACAAGATAGGAGACAAAGAATGTAACACCCCACACCTTACAATACTAGAACAATAAAAAATGAAACATGAAATATTTTGGTCAAATTAGTGCTCGTTTTTAAAAGTGCTCGAATCTTATGTTGTAGGGGGATATGTGCATCTAACGCTTAAGAGGGTCGAATATATACATGTTTTGTGTCAAATTGATGATATCACGACCTTAAACAAAGTGAGAGAATTGAGGTTCTTGTAGAACTTAAGAAGCTAGCAGGTGAGTCACCTACTTACTTAGCTTAAATTGCTAGCTAAACGGAGATGAGGCTCGACGTCGAATTTGTCCAAGTCCGATTATGAATAAAGTTTGTGTTAAGGATTTAGATTTTGCCCATATTTTAGCATCATAGATGGACTATATGTTTAGTCCAAGGAGGATATTAAAAGGGCCCAAAGACATCACAATTTCTTGGATACTTTAGGCCCAAACTAATTAAGAAAGGAGCGGAAAATGGGCAGCAAAGGCCCAACCAATTTGGAGCACCAAAAGGCCCAAATGAAAGGATAAAGGAGATGCATCACTTGCTTAGTGAAATAAGGCTAATAATGCCTTATTAATAAGGCCAAAACCCCACTTTAAAAAGGGTTAAAGTAGCTCCTACAAGTCATTGTTAACTTGACCAACAAAAAAAATAGATTGTCTCCAAGTTTTCTCTCAATGTCTCTTGACTTTGTAAAGCAGTTAAAAGGAACTTCTAGGGTTCTTGGAGAAGACCTACACCTTGAAGGTTGTGATAAGTAAGTTTACACATGTGTTTAGTACGATTTTCGTATGAAAAATAACAAGTATATACTAGTATGTTCGTGCTAGAAATTTGGGACAACATGTATTTAGAAAGTTGTTGCACACTTGCCTTTTGGTTTAGTGACTTCTCTATGGTTTGTAGGTTGTTTTATAAAGAGAAATTGATATTATTCATATGGTTTGAGGTATAAATATTACCCTAACATTGCTGCCCCGATTTTGGTTTCATTTAATAAATGTGTTTTATTGTGTTATCTTAAGTGCAATGTTGATTGAAACTTGTGGGCTGTTGGATGGAAGGTTATTAGCTCACGTCCTTCATGACTTATTAGGTGATGTTCTAAGGTTGTTTTAGTAGTATTTGTATGTGTAAATGTTGTTGGAATAGTTTGGTTAGAGTTGGAACAGGTTTGGAATTATCAACATCAAAATGTAGCGAAGGGAGGTAACATTATGCTGTCCATTTGTAGATTATGCAGAATTGTTATGTGTTGTGCTTTGTGGGCTGTTGTAAGACTATTGTGGTACTAACATAGGCTGCACATGATGTGTACATATGAATGTATGTTTAAAAAATATGATTAGGGGCTAAAAGGTTGAAAGAATACGCTCGGATTTATAAATACCTGCTTGCTGCCCGTGTGCTATTTTTTTGTGTGATTGGGCTACCAAGAGGTATCTATTCACTGCTAAAGCTAGTTTTATCACCTGCTATATTGTAGGATAAATATTTGGAGGAAGGGAAGGTAATCTCGAGGTAGTAACGATGTCATACAATGAGGTATGTAAGGCTGCTTGATTTCGTATTACGTGGCATGAAATCTAGATTCTTCATTGGCACATAAAGGCGCTTGCCAACTACGACAAAACTATTAACTATGTCTCCACTCTTTGACATGTTCATATGCTTTCATACATATTCACCCTCAAATCTGCATACATACTTGGATGCCAAGTTACATGGGTTCTTGTTACTAAATAAAGTTCACGAGTTGTTCCATTTCATACGCATTTCATTATTTGTGTAACATACTCTTTTTCATTGTCATATTGTCTTGCATTATTATCTACCTGTCACATGCTACATATATAGTCCTACATCTCCAGTATTGTGACCACCAAAAGAACCATCTCAAAGGTAATTGAAAGGTAAAGTATATTGTTTATTGATGGGTGGTAGCCCGAGGGGTGGAAGAATCACCTAGCCAGGGATGATCCTATCACAGTTGGTAGCCTGAGGGCATAAGGAAGAACCTAGCCAAGGATGATCCCGATATAGTTTTACCACTGATCAGTTAGTCATTCATATTACAGCTGTGAACAGATTATATAGTAAAGGTAAAGTAATATAAAGAACATAAAGTACATGATTCCACAGTATAACCAAAGGTGATCTCTAATCTTGCACCAGTGCATGGTCTCATTTGAGTTATTACTTCATATATAGTATATCTTGCCTTACATATTCAGTACATTATCTCATATTGACATCCCTTATGGGGGACCTGCATCTCATGTTGCAGGTACAGGTGCTAGAAGATCTCCCCAATAGGAGTACATGACATCTAGTTGTTGTTACAAAACTCCAGATTTCTTCGGAGCTTTGTGTCTAGAGCTTATATTTTTGTATTGTACAATTAGTTAAGGTGGGTCCTGCCTTAACCCTTATCAGATACTTTTCCTTATCTAGAGGCTTTGTAGACTATGTAAATTAAATTGTGGCCATGTCTCATACTTTAACCATAGCGGCCTCAACAACCTAGTCTTATGCATTTCCTTTTGGCTTGTTATCACTGTTTATTTTCTTAAGGTCATGTTAAATGTAGAAAAACCTCATAATATGTATAGAAAGTGTATAGATATGGGTTGGTTATCTTGGGCCTTACCTGCAACGAGTGCCAGTCCGCCCTAACGGGACTTGGGCATGACAAAGATCTTCCATCTAGGGTTAATTCTATTATCTTTTCCTCTTTTAAATCCATTTTTGAATGTTTCTCTAACTATTATTATGTCTGAGACAGATGATGAGTTGCTAATTTCCCATATTTTAGGATAGTAGTCATACAATATGTTCTAGACTTTGATTTTTATGATTTATGAATTGGTTTTCGCATAAATACTCTTATATTCTCTTAATTTATATTTCATAGTCTGGCCAACCATGAAATACATTTATTGTCTTCTCTGGATTCAAGAGATGTTGAAGTGGATAGAAGATAGTGTATAGGGAGCTTTTTTGTTCTTGAAAACTTGGATGATTCATTTATGGTAGACTTGTGACACCTACCCATACACCTCATTTGGTTCAAATAGAGGAAGATAACTTTAATACATTCTTAATAATCATGCCTATCCTCACTTAACAATGTAGTTAGTCTGTCAGTAAGAATAGGCTAGGTAAAGGTGTACAATCCTGCTTGGTAAATTAAACCATGTAAATTAGTAATTTAAAAACCTAGGATTAATCATAATAATTGAGGCTCAAACATTTGTCGAAATGGTTACAATCTCAGAATCTTGCTTAATTTAATAATCACCTAGGAATAATTTGAAGAACATGGATTGCATAGTAATCTTTTGTTAATAATTAAGAGCTAATTTAAGTCCTTTGGGTTCGATATCTCGGCTCTTTTAGAGCTACTATATTACTTGATTGACCATGTACATTTGTGTGTACTAGGGAAACAATACACTAACCTTGTGATGCAGGTGGTAGAGCCTCTTAGATATTATATACTTATTTGATTTCGCTTACCCAACCAGTTGAACCTACTGAGTATTTTTCAATTTATTCTCCCTACTTTGTTTTCTCCTTACAGATCAAGCATAGGGACCCATACAGGGTAGTTTATTCATTCTTCCAAAGTTATTTTCCGTCTATCCAGATCATAACAGTGAGACTCAGACTTTGAGTCAATGTAGATCTCTGAGATTTCCTTTTGTTGTAGCTTTCAATTTCAGACATTGTATTAGATATTATCAGAGTTGTATTTTCATTTGAGATAAATATATTGACTCTTCTGTACTACTTTAGATGCTCTTGTACTTATGACTCTAGGTTTTGGGGATTTTCATATGGTTGTTTTCGCTTTACTTTATTCCATTTAGTTATGATCCAATTTTGGGTCATGACAAGTTTGGTATCAGAGCTCTAGGTTCATTATGCTCGTGAGTCAGGAGTAGGGTGTCTAGTAGAGTCTCATGGATTGGTAAGTAGACATCCATAGCCATCTTCAGTAGGCTACGAGGAATATGATAAGAAAAGTTTTCACATCTTGCTTCTATTCATACGTTTCTTCATCTGACATGTTTTGAAAGTGTCTAATCTACTCCTTCTTCGCAGATGCCGATTACTAGATCCCATCAATCAATGAGAGAGCTGGAGTCAACTGATATGGCTCCCACTTAAGGTTGAGGTAGGGTTTGTGATAGGGCTAACAGTCGAGGACTTGCTAGAGAGGCAGCTCCGCCCAAAGAACAGACTAGATCGGCCTCTCCAGAGCCTGATTACAAGCCTAAGGGACCTACAGATCCTATTCCACCACCCTTAGTCCTAGATGCTACACCCTTAATTCAGATGTTACTTTTTAGGGTATTGGCTAGATTTGAGGGAGCACCTTCCACCCCATCTACTGTTGACACACTAATTTTTACAGCACTGGTTGGCCCTTCCATAGCTCCAGCTGAGCCAGCCACGATTTATGTGGGTCCTTCCTCAGTTCCAGCGCATCCTTCTTTGACTTCTATGATTCTGCCTTAGATATTTAGGTGAGCTTTGGGTTCACAACTTCAGGGATTGGCTATGGCTCCATCTATTTTACCGCCCAGATTTTTGGTGTCATCATCTTTTCTTAGTCTTGCTATGTCCATAATTGAGAAGAAGAGTTTGGAGTGGTTAGAATGATTGGCTCCCCTAAGATTTGATGGAAACCCTTATGATAGAGATTATGATTTCTTGTTCGAGTGCCAGGATAGGTTATGTAATTTGGCCATTCTATAGTCGCATGGAGTTGCTTATACCTCTTACCAATTCATCGACCTAGCTAAGGAGTAGTGGAGGTTAGTTTTAGCTTAACGACCTATTGGGTCTACAATCGTAATATGGGTGAAGTTTACAAAGGTATTCTTAGAGAAGTTAGTACCATATAGCCTTCGAGACAGTTATCGGGATGAGTTCGACAAACTTCAACAGGGTTCTATGTTAGTTTCAGACTATGAGGCCAAATTCCATACATTGTCTAGATATGCTTTCTCCAGTATCCCTACAATGTTCAAGAGGATTCGATGATTTTCCAAGGGAATGGTAGGGTATCTTCAGGAGGTTACAACTTTCTTGGTTCTGGCTAGAGGCATATTTAAGAGTGTAGTGGATCCCGCCCATATGATAGAGTGCATTAGACAAAATAGATAGGGTGGCAGGAAGAGGTTCTATCAGTATAGCCAGTTTATTGGACCCATGCCATATGATCGAGAGTTTCAAAGGTAGGTCCATTACGGTCGTGCAGTATACAACCATCTCTAATAGTGTTGACAGGTCCAGGCCTACTCAGATAGGCCATGAAAACTCTCTTAGTTCACCCAAACGTGGTGGTTCTTCAGCACAGTCATCTCAGGAAAGGGATCCCCAAGCCTGCTATGTTTGTGATGAGGTTAGCTACTTCACCAACCATTGTCCACATCGTTTATTTCCCTCCTAATATTCAGGGTCTCAGCCAGCATGTCTAGTCCCAACACCTGCTGTTAGAGATACCTCTCAAGCTATGAGAGTGCTACTAGGAGAGACCGTGGTACAGTGAGAGATGGAGCCCATAGAGGCCCACAGGCTAATGGTAGGCATAGAGGTTGCTATGCTATCCCAGATAGAGCCAAAGCAGAGTCCTCTGATGTGATAATTACAAGTATGGTCTAGTGTGCTACCATTCAACTTCAGTTTTATTTGATCCAGGCTCTATTTATTCCTATATATCAACCTATTTTGCTTCTGATATTGATGTTATAATGACTAGACCTAGGGGTCTAGTCATCACACAATGAATGAGATACCCGAAGACATCTCACCCAAGTCATTTTAAGCATTTAAGAATTCATAGGCATAAACATAACAAAAATACGAAATTTAAAATGGGGAAGGATCTATGGTCCTTTTAAGACAATGGAGCAACATTAAAAAGCATACATAACTTAACATATATTTTTTCTCCATAAACAAACCATCTAACACATCAACAAATGGAATCTGTAATGGTCGGTTTCCATCAACTAAAAAAAGACTCCAATGTTTAACAATATGGAAAGTAAATGCCTAGGGCCATTAATACATCATCTTAAAATAAAATACAGGATAGAGTGGAAAATATTTAAGTTCTAAACTAAGGGCTCACCATAAGTAAAAGTGCTAGTCTTGAATGCCGAATACTAGCCACGAGCTGGTAGAGGAGTATCTGTCCCTATATAGATCAATATCGATGACAGTCAATGAATGTGATATCACATGTTATGGAATCATATCATAGAATCATAAACTTATGGGAGGAGACCTTATCTAATATTTAAGACCATGTGAGCTACTACATGGAATCCAACATAACTCCCTATGTTGGCATAGGGAGACCACTTGTTGGGTGGAGTTTTGTCAACTTCGTATGCATCTTAATAATATAACTGGCCTAAGTGGACCCACAAACCTAGCCTACAAGGGTTTTTATGGTGGCACATAGTTATTAATATTGAGATTTATCTTTAGAGCGTCATGTTTGAACTAATGGGATGGATCCCAATCTCAAGTTCACTAGGTGCTAAGTCATCCCATGAATTCTTTAAAAATACATAACTTAGAATCATAGGTAGCAATCATTGGAGTAGCTCAAACAACCAAGTGAGTATTGTTCTTTCATCTTGGGGACCTTTTTAAAACAACTTTTAGGGAATTAGTCAACATGCTTATATCTTTGACAATTTATAACTTTAATACTTAACTTCATTGCCCTAATCATCATCATAAATTATGTAAGACTTTATGTGAAACTAGGTGGGCTAGGCTTTTAAATGGAATACTCATAAATAACATAAATCATTAAAATATACTTCTTTCAAGTCATCTAAAACATCCCACATCGTATGAACGACGAAACTCATCATTGGGGTCATCATGAATAGCTTAAGTACATGCATCTACTTAGTAAAAGTATCATAGGATATCATGAATATCATTTAATAATATAGAATATCATGAAATCATCATAAGCATGCATTATATCTTAAAAGAACATAAAGAAAAGGTAAAATGCTTTATAGAGGACTTTATGAGTAGAAGAGTACCCATAAATCAAGCTCACATATCATAAAAGACTTGGGAAGAACAAACCTAGAACTTTTGTAAAGAAGCTTTGAAACCCTAGCCTTGCCTTGTCCTTTTCTTAAGATAGTAGTTACCTTAGGAAAATTTGAGAATTAGAAGGATGGAGAGAATAGGGGCTTCTTAGGGTTTAGGATTCATTTAAGGCCCCTTTGGATCCAAACATGACTTAGTTTAGGAATAGAAATGATGGATATAACAAAATTACCCTTCATTAAAACTGCCAGGTTTTAACGTACGAAGGCTCATTTATGGGTCGTGGAATGAACCAAAAGTCGTAGGCCCTACTCGTCTTGTCAACTTTTTCAAGATCCTTGAAATAATTTTATTTAACTCAACACTACAAAAACATTCTATGGTTCGTATAACTTCGTATAGGTCGTGGTTGGACTAGTAGAGTCCTTCCACACTTAGCCATTTTTCCTGTCTTATTTGATCCTATCTAGAAGGGATTCTATGGGCCATACATTATCCTATGGGTCATGTTGGTAACTTGTAGACCACGTCCAGCAAACTTTAAATTTTCTTCATGTCTGATAGTCTCTCTTGAGACCCTATCTATGGATCGTCGTCCTTTTTATATGCCATCACTGGGTTTGTGGGTTACCCCACACTTGATAACTTTTTCCCTTTCCTAAAGTTCATGCTAAAGTACTAACCTATGGGTCGTAACTCCTGCTATGAGCTATAAGTCTACCTCGTGAACTTGACTTCAGGTCATTAATCTATCTAGCTTTTTGCACTTCAGGCTCTTAAACTGGGGATCATTACAATATCTCCCCCTTAGAAATATTTGTCCCTGAATATAATTACAGGTAGGCTCTATAGAATAAATCATCAGCTAACAACCTAGTATATATGAAAAAATACAACTTAAAAATTATTTCATGAAATTTTTAAATCCTACACTTTAAATATATCTCAAAATCATCCATGAATATAGAAATAAGAACATGTATCACGTAAAATTAAAATGCAAGGAATTAGAAATTTTAGGAAGAAGTTCTTAATACCTTAGGCTTTAGTAGAGTGGAACAGATACTGGTAATGCTTTATCATATTCGCTTCTGCTTCCCATGTAGCACCCTCAACTTGTTGATTTCTCTAAAACATTTTAATAGATGCAACTTCCTTGTTCCTTAGCTTGTTCACTTGCCGATCTAGGATCCCAACCAATACCTCTTCACAACTCAAATCCTCTACAATATTTACATCATACAAAGGAACTATGGAGCTTGGATCACCTACAAATTTCCTCAATATCGATACAAAGAACACCGAGTGGATCAAATGCATCTCATTGGGTAAATCTAACTCATATGCCACTTTTTCCACTCTCATCACCACCTTATAGGGTCCTATATACCCGAGGTTCAATTTTCCTTTCTTACCAAACTGAATCACACCTTTCATCGGAGACACCTTTAAGTAGGCCCAATCACCAACTTGGAACTCAAGTTCCCTTCTTCTCACATCGAAGTAGGACTTTTGTCAACTTTGGCCATTTGTAATTTTTTCCTTATTATTTTAATTTTATTCATAGAATTCATTACTAAGTCCAGTCATATTAATGTCACTTCATTGACTTTGAACCACCCAATGGGTGATCTTCATCGTCTACCATACAATACCTCAAATGACGCCATCCCAATACTTGCATGGAAGCTATTTTTAAAAATAAAATATGACCTTTGAGGCTTTTTGTTAAAACAAAATAGCTAGTTGCCATTTGAATTGGCCCAATAAGACTGTGGGCCATTTCTATCCACCTACTTAAACTAAATATCTAAATTCCTTACATTAAGATAAAATTTGTCCAAATCTATCTTCCCTCTTATTCTTCCCATTTGTGAACTATATAGAACATAATCCTAAAACTGACATGTCATCTTCTCCAACACTAAGTAAAGAATCATCCTCTTTCCATTGGTTCATCAATGACCTCTTTCCATTGATTGACTCTTCAGGTACTATCCCTCCTTCGTGTACTCCACTATGTGTCTATGGATTTCCTTTTCTACTCCTTATCCTTCATTTTTATACTTGGTGTCACGCCCCAAATCTTGTTAGGGCGGACCAGCACCTATTGCCAGTAAGGCTCGGGAGAACCAACCTATATCTATATACTTTTTAGACAAATTATAAGGGATTTCTATCTTCATTGTGCCTTTAAAAAAGTAAATGGTAATAACAATCCAAACAAAAATGCATATGGATAGGCTGTTGGGGCCACAGTGTCTAAGGTATGAGACATGACCATATTTTAGTTTACATAGTCTACAAAGCTTCTAAATAAGAAAAAGTATCTGATAAGGGTCGGGACAGGCTCCACCTCAATTAACTGTACAATACAACGTATAAGATCTAGACACACACAAAGCTCCGAAATAGCCTGTAGCTTAATAACAGTAGCTGGATATCATTTACTCCTACTGAGGAGATCTTCTAGCACCCGTACCTGCAGCATGAAATGCAGGTCCCCCATAAGAGACTCGGTACGAGATAATGTACTGAACATGTAAGCCAGGAAATATTGTATATCAAGTAGCAACTCAAATAAAACTATGAACTGGTATAGGATAAGAGACCACCTTTGGTTATACTTTGGGATCGTATACGTTATATTCATTATATTACTTTTACTTTACTATATAATCTGTGCACATCATGTACTATAAATGACCAGCTAATCGGTAGTATGACTGTATCGGTATCATCCTTGGCTAGGTTCTTCCTTAACCCCTCGGGCTACTACCTGTGATAGGATCATCCCTGGCTAGGTGATTCTTCCGCCCCTCGGGTTACCACCTATCAAAAACTATATACTTTATCATTCAATTTCTTTTGAGATGATTCTTTTGGTGGTCACAATATTGGAGTTTTAGGACTGTGTATACAATATATATCATGTACATAATCATACAATACGATAATGGAATGAAGAGAGTATGTTACATAAATAATGAAATGCATATGAGATGAAACAACTCATGAACTTTATTTAGCAACAAAAACTCATGTAACTTGGTATCCACGTATGTATGTAGATTTGAAGATGACTATGTATGGAAGCATAAGAACATGTGAAAGAGTGGAGACATGGTTAATAGTTGTGTCGGAATTGGTAAATACCTTTATGTACCAAGGAGGAATATATATTTCATGCCAAATGATACGAAATCAAGTAGCCTCATATACTTTGTTGTATGAACTCATTACTACCTTGGAGTGGCTGGGTTTCTCTCAAATATTTATGTATAGTATATTAGGCAATAATACTATTATTAGCAACTATAAAACACTTCTTGGCAGCCCAATATCATAAAAACTAACATCCGAGCAGCAAATATTTATTTAGTGACGCGAAGATATTTCTTCACCATATTCACTTATAATCATATTTTCTAGCAACTTTTCTTACATACATGTCATGTACATATTATTTAAGACCCTTAATAGTCTTACTACAACCCACAATACACAATATATAACAATTCTTTACAACATACATACAAGCAGCACAACGTTACATCCTTTCTCCACACTTCGACGTCAACAATCCCGAATCTGTTTTAACTTTAAATAGTTTGTTTACAATGTTTTTACCACATAAACTCAGTCTTCAAATAGTCCAAAAATAGTCCTAAAATAGGTTAAGGTCGTGGAATAGCATATTACAATTTTCAACTCCCAAGTTTCTTTTAAGAGTAAAATTCCGACGTCGTAAAATAATCATCTTTGTGGACTGTAGAAGTAGTGCAGCAGCTTAATTACATGACTAACAACCTATACCTTGTTAAAATATAAGTCTTACTTCATAATTTATCCAACCAATTAAGATAAAAGCCTCTTGAACTACAAGAAACATTCATAATAATATTTAGGGCATATGCTGTCCAAAATTTCTAGCATAAGTAATAGCATATACTTCTTGTTTTTCATGAAGAAATCATACTAAATACACAACTATAATTACTTACCTTTGCCTTCAATATTAAGGTTTACTTCAAAAATCTTAGAGGATTGTATTTTCAGCTTGGTAAAGTGAAATAGATAGAAGACAAGAGTCTTTTGAAAAGTTGAAATATTATTTCAAGTGCAATGACTTTAGGGGCTGCATTTGATCCATTTTTAAGGACTTTCTTGGCCAGATTTCTCTTTTAATTTTAACTATATATTGCTACCTATCAATACACTTATGATGCATCAGCTTGTCAGCTTGGTAAACTGAATAAAGAGAAGATAAGAGACTTTGAAAAAAACTGCAAAGTTGTTTGAAAAAAACTGAAAACTTGTTTGAATTGGAAATGACTAGAGGGCTGCACTTATGCCGTTGTTAAAGACTTATTTGAACAACTTTCTATTGACATTTTGCCCACGCATAAACAATTGTTAATACACTTGTTATGCAGCATCTTGTTCCTCATAATTGGGCCGAAATAGGTCTCCAACTTTATAGACCTTTTGCTGCCAATTTTCCAGCTTTCTTCTTAATTATTTTTGGGCCTAACTTACCAGAGACATTGTGATGTCTTTGGGCCCCTTTTAATATCCTCCTTGGATGAACATATAGTCTATCTATGATGCTAAAACTTCGGCTAAGGTTACACACTTAGTATAGACTTTATTCATAATTGAACTTGGACAAATTCGACATCAGTCCTCGTCTCCATTTAGCTAGCAAATTTAAGCTAAGCAAGTAGGTGACTCACTTACTAGATTATTAAGTCATACAAGCACCTCAATTATTTTATTTTGTTTAGGATAGTGACATCCTAAATTTAATGCAAAACATGTATTCACTTGACCCTCTTAAGTGTTAGACGCACATATCGCCCATTAACACGAGATTCAAGCACTTTTAAAAATTGGCGCTAATTTAACCAAACCGAATCATGTTTCATTTAAGTAGCATTAGTACATGTAAAATGTGGGGTGTTACATCCACCCCTCCTTAGGAACATTCGTCCTCGAATGTTGGCACAATTGGATAGCTTAACCATGTATAAGTCTTTATTTAAACAAACTTTTGACAACATAATAAATATTCAATCATACATACCTATTAGTATTCCAATTCTGTGTTTTGGACTTCCTCTATAGTTTAAAATAAGTAAGGGTATTTTGATCTCATCGCATCTTCGGACTCCCATGTTCTTTCTTCTGCTTGTCGATTTCTCCAAAGTACCTTTACTGAAATTATTCCTTAACTTCTTAACTTGATTATCTAGAATAGCAATAGGTACCTCTTTATAGGTGAGATCTTTGGTAACCTACACATCCTCAATATAAGTGATATAGGATGGCTCACCTATGCATTTTTGAAGCATTGAGACATGGAAAATAGGATGAACCATTGAAAGTCTTAGGGTAGCTCTAGTTCATATACAACCTGCCCGAACTTTTTAATAATTTGATATGGCCCTATGTAATGTGGGCTTCGTTTTCCTTTCTTACCAAACCTCATAATCCCTTTCATTGGAGACACCTTTAAAAATACCCAATCCCCTACTGAAGAATTCTAGTCCTCTCCTTCTAGCATCTTCATATGATTTGTGATGAATTTAGGCTGTTTCTAGTCGCTGTTGTATTACCTTAACTTTTTCCATGGTTTGTTATACTAGATCTGGCCTAAGCAATGTGGTTTCACCCACTTCAAACCATCCAATTGGCGACCTACACTTCCTTCCATACAAAGCTTCGTAAGGTGCCATCTTGATACTTGAGTGGTAGCTATTAATTATAGGCAAATTAAATAAGTGGCAAGTGATCAACCCAACTACCTTTATAATCTAATGCACAAGCTCGCAAAATATCTTCAAGTGTCTGAATGGTGTGTTCTGCTTGACCATTTGTTTGAGGGTCAAAAGTTGTACTCAAATTCACTTGTATCCCTAAACTCCTTTGGAAGGACTTCCAAAACTTTGCAGAGAATTGAGCCCCTTGATCAGAGATAATGGAGATTGGGAACCATGTAGCCTAACTATCTCTTTGAGGTATAGCTTGGCATACTCTTCAGCTGTATAATCACTCCTAACAGGTAAAAAGTAAGCTGACTTTGTGAGTCCATCAACTATTACCCATATAGAGTCAAACTTTTGAAATAAGCGAGGCAAACCAGTAATAAAATCCATGTTTATCATCTCCCACTTCCATGTGGGAAGCTCTATGCATTGCATATAATCTCCTAGCTTTTGGTGTTCTACCTTCACTTGCTGACAATTTAGACATTGAGCCACAAATTCTACAAGGTCCTTTTTCATGCCTCCCCACCAAACTATTCCCTTCACGTCATGGTACATCTTAGTTGATCCTGGATGGATGGAATATCGGGAATGATGGGTTTATTCCATTATCATCTACCTTAGTCCATTAATATCAGGCACACATAATCTATTTTAACAGTAAAATACTCCATTTTGTGTAAGGTCAAAGCCCTTTATTGTACCCTGACTCACCTTGTCCTTAAGTCATTATAAAATAGGGTCCTCAAATTGTTTTGGTTTCACCTCTATTGCCAAAGAAGATATTGCTGCATTATGTACAACAACTCCTTCCTTTGGAGTTTTAAGAAGGCAAACTCCCATACTATCTAGTTGTCGTAGATCTTTAACCACTCCTTGACTCACCATAGCCTGATCACCAGAATTCAAGATTGCCTTACGACTTAAAGCATCGACTACCCCGCCATCTATGATGTCTTATGTTTAGGTATTTTTGCTAAAAGATGTATTGCAGTCTCTTGTGATCATTATATATGTCAACATGAACCCCATACAAATAGTGGCGCTATATTTTCAAAGCAAATACAACCGCTGCTAGTTCAAGATCATGCTTTGGGTAATTTTTCTCATGTGGTCATAGTTGTCAAGATGCATATGCAATTACCCTACTATGTTCTGTTAGTACACACCCTAAGATGACTCCTGAAGCATTACAATACACTGCATATCCCTCAGATCCTTCTATAAGTACTAGTACAGGTGTAGAAGTTAGCTAATTTTTCAATTCCTGTAAGCTCCTTTCACATGCATCATTCCATTGGAACTTGGTTGTCTTATGTGTCAACTATGTTAGAGGTCCAGAAATAGAAGAAAAACCTTCAACAAACCACCTATAATAACCTGCCAAACCTAGGAAGCTTCGAACTTCCGTGGGTGTCGTTGGTCTTGGCCAATCTCTCACAGCCTCTATCTTTTGTGAATCAACCCTTATTCCTTCCTCAAATACAATATGACCCAAGAATGCCACTGATTTTAGCAAAAATTCACATTTAGAGAACTTGGTACACAACTGTCGGTCATGAAGAACCTGTAACACTTGTAGTAAGTGCTTTGTATGGTCCTCTTCGGATCTTGAGAATACCAAAATATCATCTATAAATACTATCATGAACACATCCAAGAATGGTTTAAATACCCTATTCATCAAATCTATACAAACTATTGGTGCATTCGTTAGCCCAAATGACATAACAAGAAATTCAAAATGACCATACTGTATTCTTAAAGCAGTCTTAGGTATATCCTCCTCCTTCACCCTCACTTAGTGATACCCCGATCTCAAATTAATTTTTGAAAAGCATTTGGAACCCTATAACTGATCAAATGAGTCATCAATCCTAGGGGGTATTTATTCTTAATTGTCAAACTATTTAATTGTCGATAGTCGATACACATTCTCAAGGTGCCATCCTTTTTGCGTACAAATAACACTGGTGCACCCCAAGGGGATACACTAGGTCTTATAAAACCCTTCTCCAATAAGTCTTTTAATTGCTCTTTTAATTCACGCAACTCTACTAGGGCCATTCTATATGGAGGTATAGAAATAGGTTGGGTGCCTGGAAGTAGGTCAATACCAAAATCTATTTCTCGTTCAGGAGGTAATCCTGGGAGTTATTCAGGGAACACATCAACAAATTCATTCACTACTGGAACTTATTGAAGAGTTGGCAATTCTTCCTCTACATCCCTTACTCTAACTAAATGACATATATGCCCCTTAGATATCATCTTCTTGGCCTTAAAATAAGAGATAAACTTACCCTTTGGCCCCCAATATTGCCTTTCTATTCAAGAACTACCTCATTTGGAAAGTGAAAGTATACTCTCTTAGTTCAAAAATCCACGGTGGCATAGCAAGAAGCTAACCAATCCATACCCATTATAACATCAAATTCTATCATTTCTAGCTCAATAAGGTCAGCCAATGTAAGTTACTACATAGTCATAATAAACCCTTTTAGCCATAATAGATTCACCGGTTGGTGTAAACACTTCAATTGGTTTGTTCAATAATTTGGGTGTTCTCTTAAGCTTCCCAGCAGCTAATGGGGTAATGTATGATAGTATAGAACTAGGGTTAATTAATGCATATACATTATGAGAAAATATGCATAATGTACCTATGACCACATCAGGTAAAGCTTCCAAATTTTGCCAGCTCCCCAGAGCATAAATGCAATTCTGGACTCCGCTAGAGCTAGCTGCCCCTCTAACACCTCTACCATGACCCATAGGTGTTTGCTAACCCCTACCTAATAGAGGAACTGATGATGATAATGCAACAACTGACCCAGTATATTGTGTTATATCACCTATATGCCTCCTCGGTCAATCATTTATCATATGACCTGGCGCAACACACCAATAACAAACATCTGTCCTAACACAACATACACCCGAATGACTCCTTCCACACTGGTTATAAGGTTGCCTTTGAGTCATTTGTTGTCCTACTGAATATCCCACTATTTGGGAACCTTGGCCTTTAGCTCTTGGACCAAACTAATTTCTCCTTGACCCTTGAAGTTGTGGTGGAGTACTGGCTGTAGAGTAGGAGGATGATGGCCTAGGTGGTCTATTAGAAAATTGAGGCCTAAGATCACCTTGGGGCGATGTAAACTACCCTGTAAATCTAGACCTTTTGGTCTGCCCCTTTTCAATTCTTGTGTCCTTCTTCTCTACCTCTGGCCCTCCAACTTCTCTGCAAAAGCTTGCATCCTCGCTATGTCCACGTCTTTATTCAAGGAAGCAATAGTATAGTCTCTGACTAGATAAGTATCCAACCTATCCATATATCGATGAACTCTATCTGCCATAATAGAAACTACATTAGGAGCATACCTAGATAGGGAATTAAATTGGAGTCTATACTCCCTAAGGCTCAAACTCCCTTGGTGGAGGTTCAAAAACTGATTTGCATGGGCCTCTCGAATCTCTAATGGCAAGTAATGGTCAAGAAAGGCCTCTTTGAACTCCTTCCAAGTGGTTCGGGGAGCATCTATATCTTTGGATTACTTCCAAGCTCCATACCGCAATATAGCCATACTATTCAACCTATATGTTGCTAACTCGACAGCTTCTGTACCACCCACATGCATAACATCTAAAGTGTTTGAATCTGATCAATAAAGTCTTAGGGATCTTCATTAGGATCAGACCCAGTGAAGGCTGGAGGGTCCAAATTAAGGAA
>JAOTQJ010137064.1:0-41665 GCA_025642045.1 Solanum sejunctum | reverse complement strand
TTCTTCTTCTTCTTCTTCTTCTTCTTCTTCTTCTTCTTCTTCTTCTTCTTCTTCTTCTTCTTCTTCTTATTCTTCTTCTTCTAAGTGTAGATATATATCTATATATAAGCCCCAAGATAAGAACACATTCTTATTCATTTTTTGGAACTTGAAGGGGTATTTATAGGATCCCAACTTTTAAAAATTGCCCCTAAGGGCTCCTAGTTAGCCCATTTCTCAATTAGGTCCCCAAACGTTTCTATTTTAATCCAATTGAGGACTCCTGACTGCAACTTAGAATATATGCCTCAATTATAATTAAACCCATCGAACTTATTAAATTTAAAAATACGCCATGTTCGACGACTTTCCAATTAAACGATTTACTTCAATTAAATTAGTTATGGGGTCTAACACACTCCCAACTAGTAATCAACATAGGGGGTACTACTACAGGTATAGGAGGTAGGACAAACTACCTTTATGCTATGGGTAATCGATAGTATTAGGATGTTGTACCAGATGTTGTTACAGGTATACTTAGAGTCTTTGCCTTTGATAGTTATGCATTACTTAATCCAGGTGCCACTATGTCTTTTTTGACTCCTTATGTTGCTAGTAAGTTTGGGATTCTCCCAGAGTGCTTGCTTGAACCTTTTGCTGTTTTCACTCCTACCGGTGAGTCTATCTTAGTTGAGAGAGTTTACATGGATTGTGCAGTGTCCATTTATCATAAATATACCTTATATAACTTGGTAGAATTGGAGATGGTTGATTTTTATGTGATACTGGGCATGGATTGGCTTCACGCCTGTTATGCTTCTATTGACTGTAGAACCCAAATTGTTAAGTTTCAATTTCCTAATGAGCCTGTTCTATAGTGGAAAGGGTGTTCTATTGCACCTAAAGGCAAATTTATTTGTTATCTTAGAGCTATAAAGCTAATCTCAAGGATTGTATTTACCACTTCATGCAAGTTAAGTCTGATGATATTGAATCTTCTAGTATTGAGTCAGTCCCAATTATGAATGAGTTTTCTAAGGTGTTTTCGGATGATCTACCTGGAGTCCATCCTGATAGGGAGATTGACTTCGGGATTGATGTTCTTCCCGAGATCTTCCCAAGACCCAACCTATTCTAATTCTACCTTATAGAATGGTCCCCGCTAAGTTGAAAGAATTGAAAGAATAATTGAAGGACTTATTAGAGAAAGGTTTTATAAGGCCTAGTGTCTCTCCTAGGGTGCTCCTGTCTTATTCATGCATAAGCAAAATGTGTCTCTTAGAATGTGTATAGACTACCAGCAACTGAACAAGGTCACCATAAGGAATAAGTATCCTCTTCCCAGGATAGATGACCTATTAACCAACTTCAGCGTGCTACTTGTTTCTACAAGATAGACCTTAGATCAAATTACCATCAAATAAAGGTGAAGGAAAGAGATATTCCTAAGACAGCCTTCAGGACACGGTATGACCATTTTGAGTTCTTAGTCATATCCTTTAGGTTGACAAATGCACCATCAGCTTTCATGTATTAAATGAACAGAGTGTTCAAATCGTATCTTGATATGTTCGTGATTGTGTTTATTGATGATATTCTAGTGTATTCCAAAGATGAAGAGGAGCATGCTAATCACCTCAGAGTGGTTTTGCAAATGCTTAAAGACCATGAATTGTATGCAAAATTCTCAAAGTGTGAGTTTTGGATCAGGTCCGTGGCTTTCTTAGGTCATGTTGTTTTGGGAGATGGCATTTGGGTAGATACTCAAAAAATTAAGGCGGTGAAGAACTGGCCTAGACCAAGTTCTTTGATGGGAATAAGAAGCTTCTTGGGTTTGACAAGCTATTATCGTAGATTTATTGAGGGTTTCCCTTTTTTGTCTGCACCATTCACTAAGCTAACTCTGAAGAACGCCAAGTTTCAGTGGTCCGAGAAATGTGAAATGATTTTCCAAGAGTTGAAGACTAGATTGACTACAACACCAGTTTTAAACTTACCAAATGGGACGGGAGACTTCGTGATCTATTATGATGCATCCATAGTCGAACTGGGTTGTGTTTTGATGCAGAGGGGGAAGGTGATAGCTTATACTTCCAAAAACATAAGAACCATTAGAAGAATTATCCAACTCATGATCTCAAATCGGCACTGGTGGTATTCACACTTAAGATTTGGCATCATTACTTGTATGGAGTGCATGTGGACGTGTTCACTGACCACAGAAATGTACAATATGTATTCATCAGAAAGAGCTCAACCTATGGTAGAGGAGATGGTTGGAGTTTCTCAAGGACTATGACATAGGCATTCTCTACCATCCAGGTAAGTCTAATATTATTGCGGATGCTCTTAGGAGGTTGTCCATGGGTAGCACTGCCCATATGAAAGAAGAGAAGAGAGAACTAGGTAAGGAAGTTCATGGATTGGCTCGATTGGCAGTGCAACTTGAGGATATGAATGAAGGTGGGTTTAACATTCAGAATGGGTCTACTTTATCCTTAGTGTTAGAACTGAAGGAAAAGCAAGACCAGGACCCGGTTTTGTTCCAATAGAAAGAAGCGGTTCATAAGCAGAAGGTGATGGTTTTCTCCAAAGCGGGAGATGGGGTGCTGAGATACTAAGGTAGACTGTCTGTACCCAATGTTGATGGTGCTCAAGATGGGACCATGGTTGAAGCTCATAGATCTAGATATTCTATTCACCTCGATTCCACTAAGATGTATCACGACTTGAGGGAAGTGTATTGGTGGAATATAATGAAAAAAGACATTGATGAATTTGTCTCTAAGTATCCTAATTGTCAACAGGTTAAGGTTGAACACCAGAGACCGTGTGGATTGGCCCGAAATTTTGAAATTTTAGAATGGAAGTTGGAGATGATCAACATGGATTTCATTACTAGTTTACCAAGATCCTGAAAGTAGGATGATTTGACATGGGTGATTGTTGATAGGATAACTAGATCAACCCACTTTTTGGCAGTCAAGACAACTAATACGGCTGAGGAGTATGCCCAACTATACATTCGAGAGATTGTGAGTTTGCATGGGGTTCCCTTGTCCATCAATTCGGACAGAGGAGCTTAATTGACCTCTCAATTTTGGAGATCTTTTCAGAAAGGATTTGGTATGAAAGTGAATCTGAGAACAACTTTTCACCCATAGACAAATGGATAGGCAAAGCATACCATTTTGACCTTGCAAGATATGTTGAGAGCATGTATCATTGATTTCAATTTTAATTGGGGTGATCATCTGCCATTGATTGAGTTTGTGTACAACAATATCTACCATGCTAGCATTAAGATGGCCCCATATTAGACTATACAGGAGGAGATATAGATTACCAATTAGATGGTTTGAGGTTGGAAAAATAAATTGATTAGACCAGATCTTGTCCACTAGTTCATGGAGAAGGTGAATTTCATCAGAGAAAGGTTAAAGATAACACAAAGTCGTCAGAAGTCTTATACGGATGTGAGAAGAAGAGACTTGGGGTTTGCTCCCTTTCAAGGTCTCAAGATCAAAATCCATTGGGTGTAAACAGTTTCTGAGAGCCATAGTACTGGTAAAATATGAATTAACCATGGTGCACTTGCGAGAAACTCCTTGTCGAGGGCTTGCGCACCCTCGGGGTTAGTCAGAGCTCTTAGAGACTCAGACACACGGTGCAAATTAAAAAAGAAGAGACATGGAGTTTGAGGTGCATAATTCGATATAATTGAAGGTGTCACCCATAAAGGGGAAGATGAGTCCATGTTATATCAGACTATATCAGATTGTGAGGAGGATTGGGAAGGTCGCTTATAAGTTGGACTTGCCTTCCGAGTTAGATGGAGTTCACCCGGTGTTTCATGTGTCAATGCTAAAGAAGTATTTATGAGATCCTGCTTAGGAAATCCATATTGTGAGTACCGGGAGTGAAGGATAGCCTATCCTACAAATAAAGTCCAATTTAAATCCTTGATTGACAAGTTTGTAAGATGAGGAACAAAGAGATATCCTCCATCAAAGTTCTATGGAGGAATCAACCTATTGAAGAAGCTACGAAGGAAGTGGAGGAAGCGATGAAATGCAAATACCCGCACATATTCGTGCCAAGTGATGATGATGTTGAAGATAATGTCCCTATCTTTAATGCTATTAAAGTTCCATTCTCGAATTTGATGTATTGATTCTAATTCTCGAGTCTAAGACAGAGATAGATAGGTGATGGATAGTTGAGAGTTTGAGAGTTTCCGAGTGATGAATGAGATGAATTTTGAGGCTACTCATGCTTTTATTCTACCTTTACTCATTATTCAAAGACGAATGATCCCAAGGGGGAGATGATGTAATGCCGCATAAAATTACCAAAGCGCCCTTAAAACGTAAATTTCCACATAATGCGTCTTCCAAAGCACTGATAAAAAATTTGAGACTGAATTTACGTTCAATACAGAAAATCAAGTGGGAAAATTGTCTCGACTCGTTTTAAGAGCAACCAATTTAAAAAATAAATTTTCCTAATTAATGCCGGGACAATGTCTGTCAACTCCCCTGGTGTGATGCGGAGGGGGCGAAGAGTGACACTTTGCTTTATTCTTTATTTTTTTAATGGAATAAGAAATTCTCAAAATTTGCAAAAATATACTAGTCCGTGCCCCTGTCGCATCGCGAACTAGTACAATTTTTCTGTCGTTTTTTCTTTTAAATATAATAAGGGTATTTTTGATATTTCCAATCTATTTTAATACCCCAAAACATACATTTAAGCCTAAATTTGTACAATAGGGTTTCAAAAACACACATTCTTCTAAGTCTAAGTGTAGATTCTGAGAGAAGAAGAAGAGATAGCTTGAGGGTTTTAAGGTTCAAGTTCAAATTCCCTTGAAGATCCGTAGAATCTTTATCCCAAGTATGTAAATGCTACCTAGAACAAGCTATTGTTCTCCTATTGCCCTAATGAATGTAGCAAGTTGACAGTTGGTAGTTGATAGGTCGTGAGTTGGAATTCTTGAAGATTTTCTTGAAATTTATCTTTAATTTTTACATAATATATTAAATTGATGATCATTATACTTTAAATTAACTTTTTACATGTATTATTGTTTGATTATGTATTTACCCAACATGAATTCTCTGTTAAAGACTTCAAGAATGAATTTAGGGGTCATATCTAGAGCCTTGATTGTCTGAATTGTTGATTGTTGTGGTCTGAGTCCTGGGATGAGTATGTTGATGGCTGGAGTTGATGGAATTAGTGTCCTTAGAATATAAATGTGGTCGAACCTTAGCTTTGAAACAACAATCCTACTTTTTAAGTGGATAGATGAGGATATCAGGTGAGAGTTCTTATCCGTGGAGGCTAGGTGATGGAAGTTCTTGATGCATTGATAGACTTATGAGCATGTTGAGTCTTGGGAGGAGTATTAGCACCAAAATGGTTAAGAGTGAGTCTGACTCGTACTTATTAACTATGTGGCCAGCATAGGAGAGGATGGGACCATCAAAGTGGATGATCCAAAGAGGACTTGATAGACTTCTTTGGGATCCCCGATAGACTCATCCTTCACCCCGACAAGGTACTGGACAGATGAAGCAATGACATCTCTTTGTTGCATAATCACTGGCTCATAGGTGAATTGTTGGTTCTAGAAACTCCCTGATAGGTTTCCTGTCGATAGTACTATGACGTTGATTTGTTTGATGACTTGATGGATAGTGATGTGATAGAGTCTTGTTCCTTTCTCTGGGTTGAGGCTTAGTGATTGATAAGATGATGTCATTGTATATTGTATAGATCTTACTTTTTACTTTAGCCCATTTCACATACAATACATTCTATGTACTAATGCCCCTTTGGCGCTGCATCATTTTATAATGTAGATTCTATAGACAGAGGACTTCAGCAGGCGAATCATTGAGGTTCAGAGTTCTATGATTCAGACTTGGTGAGTCCTCCCTTGCTTTCGGAGGAAATATTTATTCTCTTTATCTATTTGAGTCATTTATATTGATTGTGGTAGTCATGGCCTGTCATGGTACCTTCATAGACACTAGCTATAATGGCTTCATAGACATAAACAACTGATAGTTGATGTTGGAATCCATATCTCTATTTCATATTTATTGAGGCTACTATGTTATTTGTATTATTTATGATAGATAGAGTTGATAGCCTATAGCCCATTGATAGTTAAATATTTCCTTGATATATTTCACTAATGAACTGATTGAACAAATACGATGAGACTAGGTGATTCACTTAGGGGATAACAATAGTCTTTGAGTGGCAATTACGCCTATAGTACCCGCTCAGGGTGTGATAGCCAATGACAAACCTAAGGATACATCAAGATAAAATAAAGCTAACTCAAGTCTAACTTTGGAATGCTAGATGAAAATAAAACAGGATCTTCCGAGGTATGGGAGGCTCACCAACTCAGTTGACTGCAAGGATCCTCAACAGTGCAACTGTTGATGATCTCTAGTACTGACGATCTCTAGTACTTGCCTCTGCATCATAAAATGATGCAGTCCCAAGAGGATGTCAGTACATGGAATGTATGATATGTAAAATGATTAAATGAAATAGATAGAGGCAGAATAATACAAAAATAATATCAATTCAAAAGATGCTCAATCAGAATGTCAAATGTCTATCTAAAAGCAAGAATAAAGATTAGACAAATGACCCATTAATCAACTCAACTCAACTCAACTTGACTCAGAGTACGATTAGTATGGGACCTATCTGGGAGTTTCTCTTATCCGATAAGAATCACTTATGCGTCGGTGATTCTGCAACAATCCCATTGATATTGCCAAAGCCATTACATACTTACCAGGTAAAAAACCAATTCGATCCAATAAGGATCTAGACTCCACAAGTCCTCTATTGCTTTTAGGGTCTTTAACTCAAGCGGGTACCTGAATATAATGGTCCTATCCTCACCTACACTTGGCAACATAGCTAATGAGTGCGACTTGGATTTGCCCTTACTCATTTCGTTGCTCAATACTCCTTCCAAGAAACAATACTCATAAAACTCCTAATCTCAATCAATCATCTCAATTGACCTCGTACAGGCTCTCATCATCTCAATTGGTATCATAGAGACTCTCATCATCTCAGTAACTCAACTTAATTAGGCTATTTGACCTAGCATCTCAATTATCTCATCAACTCTGTTCTCATTTAATACTTAAATACCCTGATCAATCATTAAGGGGATGTCAATTAGACAAGACTCTAGAATTCAATTATGAATTCTCATGGGATCATCGGCTATATTGACTCATTAGGCATGCTCACATCGCAATCACAATGTACATACTCAAGTCAAGACTCTAGACTCAATACCTAGGTTCATTCATGCATTCTTTATAAAGTAATATGTAGGGCTTGTAAAATTAACTTATGTAGAAGCATGTGTTCGGTAAAACAAGTTTATGATGATCATCAATACATGAACTATATATATATTCAAGAAATATGATGTAGACTCATTATACTCTTAACTCCTATTTCCATTAATGAGCACATGGAAGAACAATTCCATGCTTTAGTTTAGCCTTACATACCTGGTATAAAGCTTTTGACAATCAACCTCGAAGAACTCTCCTCAAAATCCCTGAATCCTCGCTTCTGGTCTCTTGTCTTTAGCCCTAGTCCTTGTTAGAACTTAAAAAGGATTTAGGATGGGGATTAAAATCTTTTTTTACACTCAAAATGACCCATCTAAATCGTTTTTTAAGTTTAGGAGGAGTTGGAAAAGGTTTGGAATATTTGATCGAGTTTTCTAATCCTGCAGAAAATATTTGGACCAAGTCTAAGTGTAACTCTGCGGTAGGTGCATGTCACACACCTGCCACACACTCTCACTGAGAATCATTTTGGCATCGAAAAATTATCTTTTGATCTAGTTGCTCTAAGAATCAACCAAGGTCATTTTTCACTCAATTTTTCATAGTAATGACATATCCGACCTTGAATTTGCCAGCGGAGCATGAAAAGACCCATTATACACACAACCCTCTTCTAGGGCTATTTCGATAATTTTATCAGGTGTTATAAATAGTCAATAACTTAATTACTTGAAAATATGTGAATGAGAATGTGAGCAACTTAGGGCCAGTCGATGAATCTGTTGATTTATCCTTCTATTTTAATTTTTGCTCTTTATATTTAGTACTTTCACAATTTTAATTTATTTATCATACTTTCATTTTAAGTATGTTTTGTATTTAAAATGTTTATAAAAAGAAGGACTATAAATTACCATAATTAATAACTCAAAATCTTTAAAAATCATATTAAAATTTGGTTGATTTTCAAAATTTCATATATATTTGTATCATGGTCATTATTTTATCAGTTTATATAAAGTTAATTTAGCTACTTCTAGCCCTATGGTTAAAGTTATGATTTTCATGAGAGGTTATAAACAAAGCCCGTATAGATATGGTACTTTTTAGGCTCTTTTTTTTTTTAATTTTAGCTGGTACTTTTTGTTTTTTTTTTTCTAATTATAAAAGGTATTACTTTACATAGTAAAATCTCAGTAAATTACTACTCAATAAATAATTAGTTTCTCTAAGATAATATTTTTCTCTGATCCCAACTTTGGCCAACGAAAAAGTTACTTATTTTGATAAGATAACTAGATAATATATTTTCAGAAGATCCTTATATAGATATATGGTCTCACTAATATTATAGATTAGTAACTCTTTAAAAGTACAAATATATCTATGACAAATTAGTGAAATATAATTTTATTATGTTTGATTTTTGTTAAAGTTTAAATTTAGTTGAAGCACATCTCGAACTTTTCTTATTGCATCAAAAAAGTTTTTGTGTTGTGTTTTGGAACTATACCATAAAATGGTGAAGAGTTCTAAATATGATTAGTTCTTAGCTTCTTTATGCATAACTAATTTCAAAGGTATTGTATCATCTTCAATTTCATTTTCACTCATATAATTGAACATGTTATTGATGTCTATTTTATTGCGATAACTGAGATCATTAATCTAATCTCAAATTCATGAATGACATTACATTTTTCACGAGTTCATTCAAATTCTTTGAAATTTGTCACGACCTGATTCCAGTCATGATAGCGCTTGTTAGATCCCACCTACAGGCCAGCCAATTACCCGAGCCATAGTGTACCTGTCCTAACTCTCTAGTCAACCCATAGTCAACACAACACTATAAATAACCGCAACCTATCCAGAACATGGAAGTCAACTGTATAGAACTACTATAGACTCAAGACAAAATATATATACATACATACATAACCAGAATGACAAACTACACAGACAATCCAGACTACATATATAAGGCCAATGTCTGAATACAAAAGACAGCTTTAAAACAGAAAGAGACTACAGAATATCCAGAGCTGCTAAGGCTCACCAATGTCTCCTAACTCAGTGACTGCAGCTAGTACCTAGACCTAAGCCATGGGATGATGCACAAATATAAGGGTGAGTAACGGTAACAGGCACCCAGTAGGCATCATCGGTCAATCAAGTGAAGTACTATGAATATAGAAGGCTCAAATATAGAGAACTGTAGTAAATATAGCAAATCTGAACATTGATCACGAAGTAAGCATGTCTGGAGAATCACTGAACCCCAACTGAACCAACCTAAGTTGTGTGCAATGATATTAACTGAAAATCATGAGTAGGCCAAGACTAAAACTATCATCGGGCTAAGACATAGTGATGTACGCGGGTGCAAGGCCCTACTAGCTATGCTTGTATGCCGACTTGGCCCCCATAGGCACAAGAGGTAAATCCGCACACAATCTAGTTGATAGAATTGCCTCGGAACTCATGAAACCACTAGGGAACCCAACTCTAAATATCACAAGATCCAGGGGTCAATTGTACGTGGGTGTAAGGCCCTAGAATCTAAGTCTAGATGCCCCCTGAGCCCCCATAAGCCCTGAGGGTACACCTATGCACAATCAGGGTGTGTATAGGTGTGTAGATGCACAGGATATCAACTGAGTCCTTGACCCATCCAGTAACTAGTATTACATGGGGCCTTCAAACCCTAATAGTCACATAGGGCCTTGAACCGCTTTAGCGACCTAGCCTCCAGTTGGGGCAGTCAGTTAGGGCCAGATTGTCTAGTAATATATATAATGGTGGGACGTATCGCCCACGGGAGAAAGAATCCTCCTAACATAATCAATAGGGCCCCAAACCAAAGAATAATCAACTGGGCCTTAAACTCAGGAATAATCAATAGGGCCTCGAATACAAGAATAGTCAACTGGGCCTTATTAATAGGTGGTTAGACCTCCGAATTGGCATCCACCACCTGGCATCTCAGTCATGGTCACCGGACTCAGACCACAGGGCATGACTCTCGGGTCTTAGACACTCAGACATGACCACTAGAGCTGAAATAGCAATGAGAAGCATCATTTAGGCTCAAGGTATCAAAATAGTCCCTCACTTTACCAATATGTCCAAATTCGGAACACATAATCACAAGATATCAAAGTAGTATCATGCCCAGAATGAACGTAAGTGATGATACTCACAAGATATATATACCACATAATCTATCCCACACATCCATATTTCACCATTCCTCAACAAACACTAGTTAATCCCAGCCTCAAGTAAAGATAACAAATGCACAAGGATCGACATCTATATGCAGAAGTATATATCTCACAGGCTAATGTAGGATCATGCAACCCAAAGACAAATACACCATAGTCCAGTCAATCGTAAGTACTTTAAGGAAATATAGATAATCACCCAAGTATCTGTGGGCTTTATGCAGAGTATATCTAGGGCAGCATTGGCTAAAGCCTAGGCTAGGGCCACGAGAGAACAACGAGTCAGAGAATAAACAACAAGGTCTTAGACCCAGGGTATCAATAGGTATATCACAAGTATCCAAAACAACCGAGTCTAGTAGAAGCCATATTTATATTGACCCAATCCATAATATGATGATATCATATGTATCGAGAGCAAATTGACCCATTTAATTTATACCAAAGTTAGCCCACAATATGACATGTAATCAACAAACAACCTCACATCCAGTATCATAGTAGAATTAGGCTGCATATCCCTATAGATAGAAGTTAAGCTTGAATATATACCTGTTACAAGGCATTAGCCCCTATCCCACCTTTACGAGGCCTTATCGTAGTTCTATAGTGCCAGAACTCAGCTACTATAGTGGTCACAGCTAATACAGTCCAGAATAACCATAAGTATCCCAAAACTGTAGTTACCCTATATGCTAAGTATAACGACTATCTCGAAAACATGTGTTAACGACTCATGACAATAACGTTAAAATGCATAGTAGAAAATATAACTAACAATCAGCCTCATGAAATATATACATATCTTACTTTAGACTTTCAACCACAAATAACTCCCAATATATATGTATTTCAGCTCAGTCTAGGGTTAAGGAAAGCCTAGCCTACCTGGAAGGCGAATCCACGCACTCTGAATAGTTTACGCGAGTTTTATCCTGTCTAATCACCTCAAAATGCTGCTTAGCTAAATATGAATCAATATAAACATCATAATTTTAACTGTAATATCTTGAGAAATAGCGAAGAATATATCAATTGCGACTAAAAAAGAAAAAGTGGGGCCTACGCCTGAAACACCAAACCAACCCCATGAAATGATCCTTATGTCACCCCAAGTCAATAGCTGAAAATTCAGCTCAAAATGAGGTCTAGAATAATCAGAAACAACCCGAAACCAAATAACATTTTTTAACAAAATGTACATACATGTACAACACCTTCTTAGCCAAATTTCTTTAATATATAGTCAAATTAATAGAATCAAAATATACCACAATGTAGTTCTCAAAAATTAGTGCAATTTAGACCCAAATTTCATTAATTCCGCTGAGAAACGACTGAGATATCATAGTTCGAATTTCCCCAGTGAAATGCAACAAAAATAGCAGTTCTATTAATATTTTTGCATCAAACAGAGATCTATCAATTAAGTCTGATATTACCATAACATGCACCTAGCAAAAACATACAAAATAGATCCAGATTTTACCAAAATCAGATTCAAAACGAATAAGAAATCATATGTTAAAGTTTCCAAGAACATACTTGAAACACAGTTGGAAAAACAGGGATTTTTACCTTAAACGACGAGCCTAAATCGATTTTCAACACTTCTACGATGTTCTCCTTGATAAATACACAAGTTAGCCTTTTGAATTACCAAAATCGAATAACCAACGTAAGAGAAATCATCATCCAAAGTTGTGCATATCATTTTTACATTTTCTAGAAATGTTCCAGATAAATACATCCTTTTTCCTATTTTTTAATTACATATCACCTGCCATGGGGCAGCATCAGGCTGGGCCACATCAGTCGCGCCGCCTTTAACCTTTAGCAACCTCTCCAACTTAATTTTGATGTTCCAACCTCATCCGAAATCATAAAAATATAATCCATATATGAAATTTAATCAAAAATAACATTCCAGACACAATGGCATAGTCGAAATTCCCATTGGAGGTTGTTTTATTCCAATGTAGATCTCATTTCCTACTATCAAAGTTTATCGAAGAGGCCAAAATATACCTAGAATCCCTAAAGACTGAACGAAAGTTCCTAATAGTTCAAAATTGATGTTCTGAATCCAATGGTACAGTTACAATTTCCATTTGGGGCATGTTTACCAATGATGTTAACTATTGACCCATTCCAGCAGCTAAATTTGTAAAAGTCAATATAAATGCACCAAACATCCTCCTAACCAAATTTGGCCATTCCAGAGCTAATGAAATTGACATAATTCCACTCTGAGGCCATTAACTAGTACTTTATCAGATAATTCATTTATGACCATAATGTCTCATTTACCCTGAAACACAACATAGATGTCAAGTGATTCACCTAACGACCGAAAGACTCTGTGCCAATAAGTCATAATAATCCACGCTCACTATGCAAATGCCCAAACTGATAAAATATTTGTAGGATCACCGAAATGACTTGGAGGTTCATTACAAAATTTCATCCTCGCCCCCTGAACGAATGTATTTGTTTATGTGAACTCAATAAATATTATACATAAATTAGTAAAACAAATACAATGAGTTTGATGTAATTAAAATTAACCTCCATTGAATCTCAAAACACTTTTTAAATTTAATAAATATTAATTTATCAATTAAATAATACCACTACAAAGTAATAATATACCATTGTTCCACTTATATAATTTAGCGATGCCTTAGTATATATTAAGAAATTGTAAATACAATTATACTATAAATCACAACAAATAACAACTTAAAATATTTTAAAATATATATTTAAAATGTGAATATTTTAATTTTCTTTATATTTATCTTCTCTATTTTAATTTTTTTTTATCTTACTTTCTTTCTTAGTATGTTATGTATAAACATTGCATAGTATTATAATATCACAATAATTAACAAATAAAACTATTTTTAAAAAATATTAGAAATTTGGCTTACTCTCAAAATTTACTTATGCCACATAAATTAGGGCAGAGGTGTCATGCTCCAAGAGGATAACCTTACCGTGACCGACACTCAAAGATTATTGCTAGTCCCCGAGCAAATCACTTGGACTCATCTTCACTTAATACTCCAGAACGGAAGAAAAATGTTCAAAGAAAAGACTATAAAGTAATTAAATAATCTATTCATTATATAATAAGAAATTTTTAATAAAACAAAAGTTGGAAAAGGAACAATACTCGACATCCTCTACTAAATTTCTATAAATCCTCTACCTCTAACATCAATTTGGTACCATGACAGGCCATGGCTACCCAACTTAAGGAAAATAAAATGCTCAGTGAAAGAAAAAAAGGCTCCTTTGAAGGTACGGAGGTCTCAATATCTCTGGAATTGCGAATCTAAACTTCCATGGTGCATCTGCTGAAGTTCTTTAATACCTACCTCTGCATCATGAAATGATGCAGGCCTAAATGGGCGTCAGTTCATGGAATATACTAGTATGTAAGAATGGTTGAAGTAAACAAACAAGGCTCAAATCAACTCAGTAAACTTGACTCAATTATGTGGCTATTAAACAACTTAAACAATAGTTTGGTTAAGTGTCAACTCAGTTGAATCAACGTCAGAAGGGTAGTTGCCTATCAACAAAGTGTAAAATCCCAAGAATGAGGGGCAATGTATGGCGGTTACTACTAAGGGTGGCAAGAGCACTATTGATCCTCTTATGTCGGTTAATGAGAAAGATGTTCGTGAAGAGATTGTTGCAGTTAAGGATGCGGATGAAAGAGATGATCATGGCAAGGGTGTGTGAATGAAGCAGCTGAAGCACCACAAAAGTTTAAGCTCGTCCATACTCGTTCTCATCCTTTCTCTCCAAGAATCAAAAAGAGGGAGAAGGAAGGCAAGTTCAAGCACTTTCTCTCCATTCTTAAGCAGCTATTTATCAGCATCTCTCTCTTTGAGGCTTTGTAGAAAATGTCAGGCTATGCTAAGTATATGAAGGAATGGATCACCAAGAAGTGCATTGTGAGTTAGGAGATTTCTCAAAAGTATCAGCATTGTAGACTACAAAGTCCTAAGATTAGAAGTGTGAAGATCTGAGTGCTTTCACCATACCTTACACTATATGTGATGTGGAGTTCGCAATGGCACCATATGATTTAGGTGCCAGTATCAATCTGATACCCTTTCTATCTAAAAGAAGCTTGGATTGGGAGTCCTTACTCCTACTAGCATGCAGTTGTTAATGGCAGATCAAATGGTGAAAAAGCCTCTGGGAATACTCTATGATGTGTTGGCTAAAGTGGAGAAATTTATATTCTCTGGAAAATTTGTTATTCTAGATTGCGAGGTTGTCTTTGACGTCCCAATCATCTTGGAAAGACCATTCCTAGCCACTGGCGAGCCCTACTGGATATGGAAATGGGTCAAATCAGGTTTAGATTGAATGACGAAGAAGTTATCCTTGATATCCGCCAGTCCATGAGGGATCTATATGAGCTCAAGAGTGAAGTCCTGGCAATTGGGGAAGTTTGACTAACTAATGTGACTAAGTCAAGCCGCGACAATAAATCAGGCGCTACTTGGGAGGCAACCCAAGGTTTTTGATGTAATAGCATAGTGAGAGGTGTATTTTCTGCTTTAGATTCATAGGTAGTTGTGTTTTATTCTAAATGTAATTTTGGACACTGGATTAGTTGCATATAGGGTAACAATGTATTTCATGAAGAGTATGCAGGTATAGGACTAAGTCAGCAAATTTGGCTGAGAAGAGCATCAAGTTGAGGTTCTATAACTGGGTCTATGAGTTGTAATCTGATTTAAGACTCATACCCCTTCTCGTAGATATTTCCAGTGAGTAGGAAAAATATGCACTCTAAGCCACAAGCTAACTTTATAATTCATAGATCAACCTACGAGTCGTGAATGGGATTCATGGACCCAAGTATGTTTTCTAAAATTATTCTAAGTATGGAGGGCTCTACAAAACCATGACTTACGAGTCATAGAGCCATTTACAACTCATAATCGGGGTTTTGTAAACCCAGGTCCAGATAATTTTCAAATGACCCAGTAAAAATATAAAAAGAGGGGTCAAATTATTTTGACCCCATATTTGACCTAACTTGACTAAAATCATGCAATCGATCGCCACACTTTTTTCTCGATCAATTTCCAAACCACCGTGACCCATTTTTCGGTGAGAATTCCTATAACTAGGGTTTCTTGATCGTTCATCTTCTCTCTTTTATTCAAGTTGATATCTACTCTTAGTAAGTTCTTTCTTTAATCTTAAACCCTTAATTTGGTTTGTTTACTTTATTGATTTAAATATTGTGAAGGGCAAGGTGTTTTAACATAAAATCATTGTATGAATTTGAAATGTGTTATGTGAAATTGGGTTGCCCTTAGTTGAATTGTTAGTTGATTTCGGAATTCAGCATTTTGGTCTTATGAATGCTACTTGTTTATGTCTATTAAACCATCTACTATGTTTGCTTGAATGATATTGAATGATTTGTATTTGTAAAATGGTGGGTAATGACATGGGTACATGATTTTTGTGTAAGTCAGATAGGAATGGTTGGAACTATAAGTTTATTCATGGTTAATCATTTTTGATTGGGTATGTATGTCTGAAACATATTGGGGGCAATGATTGTTGTGAGCTAATCCTTTGTGTGTGTGTGTTCCTGCTTCGATGTTGATAGAATTAGTTGTTGAAAATGTCTTTTGGGGTACGTGTGATGCAGTTAGAAACTTAGGTCACTGAGATTTCTAGTCTACGAGTGGCTTTTACCACCCATAGATCAATCTATAGGTTGTAATTTCCCCTCATGCAAAGTTCAAGAAACTTGATGTTTTTGAGTTTCCATCAGACAAGACCTTCTACGAGTCATAGATAACTTCACAACTTATAGATATGTTCATAGAACTCTACCTGAATTTGAGTACTCACTGGAGTTCTCTATGAGGCTAGTCTACAACTCGTAAGCCACTTTACCAGTCGTACCTGTTCACATAGAATTTATCGAGAAAGCAAAAATTATTTTGAACCCCTGGTCTGTGAGAGCACTCTACGACTCATAGTGTTCACTATGACTCATAAAAGGGCTTTTATAGAGCGCTTCTGCAACTGAAGTCAAATAATTGTTGAATACCATTTCTTGATTCTTGGGACTAACCATGGTGCATTTATGTATATGTTTCAGGTACTATATCCCCAAAAGGTAAATGCTCGGAGATCAAAGCCATGAAGAAGAGGCTTAGGGATGAGCCTTCAAATGACTAGCATTTTGGTGAGGAGAGATCCACTCAGCCAAGTGGCTTATTAAAGATACTTGATGCCCATCGAGACATAAATGCTTCTATACCATAGACAAGAGCAGCCACCAGAGCTAGGTGTACTCAAGCTCAGGTTGCTAGTCCTTCCCAATCTGAAGAGGGAGGCAGTGATAATAGCAGCATGCCACAGATGACTCTATTCAAAGGGGAGTCTATATCTAAAGAGGGCTCCGATGATAGATCAGAGAAAGAGTCCTTTGTCGCACTATCATATTCTTTTGCACCTAATGCCTTCACTAACTGGTGGTAGGTGCGTCGAAGGCATGGATGAGATCTATAGAGAGGGCATGTAGCCAAGGGAGTGGGGCAAGCTGACCCATTCTATATATGAGAAGCTTAGAGTGATAGATGATAGACTTAGTCATGTCACCAGTCTCTAGGACACGATGATCTGGTGTGAGCTTCAGTGGGTGGCACAGTCTCTTGGACGATACTCCCTTATTATGGTGAGGGAGTTTAATGCATCTTATAAAGCTATCATCCAATGTAGGCTTTCCAAGGGGAAGAAACCTTTCCTCATACCTAGGTTGACAAAGACACGAGTAAGGCATCGGCGGGTAGACATATCAGAGGAGACTATATGTCGTATGCTTTTTGGTCTTGAGTACCGTACCTCTAGATCCACAGTGTAGTTTGATTACAAGTTGGGGTAGGCTAGGAACCCACTTATCATTAAGGATCCTGAGCATCAAGCCACATTACTTAGATTGGTGGTTGGGTATACTACAGAGCAGGGTTCACAACCTGCTTGGGTCACCACCCACATAGAGCCTATTGTCAAGGCGTCGTTCAGCTTCTCCACCAAATTTTGATGGGTTATTGTTCAATCACTTATCCATCTAACCTTAATAGATAATTCTCTTATGCTAAAGCATGCATTTTTGGTTGCCAACATTTTAGCTAGCTATGATATTGATTGGGCTCGCCTCATCGTCGAACAGATACATGAGGCCACACTGAAGAAGGCCACCGCCATCCCTTTCTCTTGTTTGATCTACAGGCTCTATTTAGAGTTTAGGATGGAGATTTTACACCAATTGGATCGGTTAGTAGAGGCCCAGGACACTTTGGAGGCCAGCCTGATCAAGGCTGATAAGAACCTGATGGCACTCAGGGGAGAACAACATCAACTTTTGCTAGAGATATTTGACCTAGTGCCACCATATAAGGTTTTAGAGACTCACACCACCACCGCTGTTGCTACCACCAAGGAAAGGCTCCTATAGCACAGTGCAAATAAGGAAAGGGTGCCCACTATCATTGCTAATACACCATTGGCCACTACTTCACAAACTCCTACATTAGGCATGATCTCTATGTCTATGTGTCTGCCACTTCTATCCTGGCCATGGCGGAGAGGTTAGTACATGCTGAGGCGCAGTTTACTCATCTTTTTCAACAGATTACGCCATTGGTCTGATAGGCTTTTTTGGACTCAGAGGGTCGGATGTAGGCATTCCTGGATATGCTATTTAGGACAATATTTTTTTTATAGATGCTCGTATCGAGGCCTTCGAGGAGTGGGTACAGAAAAGATTTGCTGAGGCGTGGCCTTCAGATTTGTTATCCATGCAGACAGAGATCCAATAGCTCAGGGCTGACTTGACACCATCTCCAGTCACACTACCAGAGATGATATCTCTGGTGCCGGTGCTTAATTTATTTGCTCTTGATGAGCCTACCCATTCTTACCTTAGGAAGAGACATTAAACAAACAAGGATCTAGAGGACAAATATGTACAGATGAGAAGGGCAAAGGAGAAGGATCTCGAGCAGGCCTTAAGGGAGTCGAGGCATGAAGAGAAGATAAGACAGGCTAAAGCGACGGAGCAGGTGGGGGATGATGGCCCCTTCAAACAGAGTACCACTGCTGAGTAGACTACCCTGTAGGTGGGGGGTGATCAGACTTAGCACAGACTAGTGCTTAGGAGGGTAGCTATGTTTTGAACCCTAATGTTCTATTTTTGATTATTTTTGTGCATTAGGTACAATGCATATCTTTCTCGATGGGGTGTGGGTAGTTATGGGCCTCAGTGAAGTTCGAGTAACTTATGGTTCATAACTACCCCAACTTTTGATACAAATGTTCTTTTCCTATGTTCGTTTTCCCTTTGGATATTTATTTTATGTTGAATCGGCACGTTTAGGTTGTTTAGATAATATATGTAGCATATAGTACTAATACTTGTGGCATATATCATATTTTTGTGTTTTGTTTGAAAAATAATATCCACCAAAAAGATTTTGATTAGTAGTTGGATTATAAACATGCATGTTTAGGTGTTTAATAATATTTGTTCTGATAAGTAAGGTTAAATTAAGATAGAAAGCATGATCTATGATTCTTTTGTTGATAATGTATGTTGTGCCATGTACGCGTGAGCTAATTTTGCTAAATTCATGTATTTTGTGCTAATTCAGAACTTGCCTTATTACTCTAAGTTAGATTATAGATTAAATGGACGAGGAAAGGATCTTAGTCCTTTGTTCTTAAATAATCCACTTTAGCCTAAAAATAATCAACCAAATGTTGATATATCCGTTGTTCTAAATATTTAAGCATTACATATACCAATTCTTTCTAAACAGCTAATAACTTAGCCTTATCTAGTGAAAAATCCTGAATTTGTCAATCCTTGAAAATTGTGCACCTTAACTGAAGACAAAAGACTAAGTTGAGGGTTACAACCAAAAGTGGCCCCGATTCGATGGATAGATATTGTGCACCTCAACACTGGCTAAAAGCCTAAGTTGAGGGTGTCTAGTGTGATGGTAAAAGCACAAAAATAAGGGGGTGAGTTAAGAATGTATAGAAAAAGAAGAAAAATCATCTACCGGGTGCAGGAAAATCAAATGTGCCTTAGATTAGCTAAAAAGCAAACAAAAGCACAAAAATGAGGCGACAAGCTTAAAAAAATGAGAAGAAAGCACTTAGAAAAGCTTGAATAAGGAAAAATGGAGAATAAGGTTAAAATGACAGAGTTGGTGGGGCAAGAATGTAGAAAAAGCCAATATCAAGGAGGGCCATTAGTCACTCTATTCCTAAAATATCATACCAAAGCCCCCTGAGCCTACATTACAAGCCTAGAAAGTCCTAAAGTGATCCTAGTCTAGTTAGTTAAAGATCTGAGTCATGAATATATGAACAAGCCTGTGGTATTAGTCATTATGCATAAATAACTTTGTGAGAGTGAGTGTTTTTGCGCAATCCTAAGGTTAAACATGATATCATCATCGAGTGTCAAATATTGGACTTCTTTCCGTGAGGGCACTTGCATTGCATTGTTAGCATTTGGCTTGTTCAGTGATTGTGTACTATTGATTGCCCCTTGTTTGTCATAGTTGTGTTTTCGCATGCACCAGTTTGCATTGGTTTGCTAAATAGCTAACTGATCCTATTTTGAAAAGGTAGTGTGGGTATTTGATTTTGAGATGGATATGATATATGCCATTGAATTGAGGTCTGCATTTTACTATGTTCTCTATATAGATTGAGTTGTCGCTTGAGTACAAACAAACAGTTTAAGTTGAGGGAAATGATTGTCACACCATGGGAGGTACCCTAGATGTGACCGGCACTTAGAGACTATTAGTAGTCCCCAAGTGAATCACTTGGCCTCATCACATTCATTCATTCATACATTCTACCAATCAGCAGAAGACAAAAGGAAGTAAATGAGCACAATATTATCTAGTCTCAAAATAATATTATAATAACAGGCTAGAAGGAAAAACTAGCTCACAATCTTGCATCAACATTCGGTTCTAGTCTATGAAGGTTCTATCACTATCAAGTGGTGCCAATGATAGACCTATGGCTACCTCAATTAAAATACTGCTAATCAAATCTCACTCTAAAGCAAGATGATAATAAAGTAATGAATTCTCCAAAGTAGGAGAAGCTCACTAGTCAGCTGAACGTCTTAAATCCTCAACGATGCACCTGCTGATGATCTCCAAATCTCATATCTGCATCATGAAATGATGCAGTGTCAGAGTAAAGTCAGTACGTGGAATGTATGGTATGTAACAAAGCTGATTGAAACCAAAATAGGTAGAATAATTTAAAAACAACAATCGACTCAAAATAATAACAATCAATATGTCGAATGTCTATCTAAAGTAAGAATAAAGAGTAGAAAAGTGACCCATTAACCAATCAAGCCTCATTAATCTAATCGCGAGTCATCTCAGAGGGACTCATCTCAAATAAACTAAACTCAAGTAATCTTATCACATCCCATCTCATCTCATCTCATCTCAACTTAGATTGCTCAGTTTGAAAACTTCTTGGGAGTTTCTCTTAACTGACAACAACCACTTATAAGCCAGGGGTTATACAACAATCCCACTGATGTTGTAACAATCATTCCATAGTTGCCAGGTAAGGAATGAATATGATCCATAAGGAATCTAAACTCAGCCATCCTCTACTATTTTAGGGATGTAAACTCGAGAGGGGACCATGAGATGTAATGGTTCAATCCAATCCTATGCTAGGATGTCATAGGTAGTGAGTGCAAGTGGAACTCACTCTTACTTATTACGGTACTCGATACTCCTCCCAAGACTCAATGCTCATAAGACTCCTCATCATCATCTCAAGTAGCCTCATGGAGGCACTCATTATCTCAAGTGGTATCATGGATACACTCATCATCTCAATTAGTCTTATGGAGACTCTCATCATCTCGTCAACTAAAACTTAGGGGGTCCTCTATTATTTTAGGGACTTTAACTCATCTCAATGAACTCAATTCTCATTTAAAAACTCAAAGACTCAGATCATCAATTATGAAAAGTCATTTGATAGAACTCAAGAACTCAATTATGAATACTCATAGCATCATCAAGCTCAAATAACTCAACCTCATACTCACATAAAGACTTCTATCAACATACTCAAGTCAAGGCTCTAGACATTGTCCCTAGGTTCATTCATGCATGCTTTCAAAGGTTAACATATAGGGTTTATACAATATCTCATGAAAAGTATTCAATTCAAGAAACAAGTATATGATGAGCATCAACATACGAAAATACATGTAATAAATATAATCTTCAAGAGAATATTCAAGAAAGTGATTCCAGAAAACATGTATGGGGACTCATGGACTCTCAAATATTCTAAGACCATCTTTGGGGCACATGGGAGAAAAATCCCATACTTTTTTAGCCTTACATACTTGCAAAGTAGATATTATACAATCAAAATTTGATGAATACTAGCTTTCGAGGAGAAAATCCTCGATCTCGATAGTTCTTTTAGAGTAGAAGAACTTGGAAAGACATTGTTTGAAGAGTTTCTCTTTGGTTCTTGAATTCTTGATTTAGAATCTTTAGAGTTCTTGATGAGAAACCCTAACTCTTGAAGAAGAAGAATAAATAAATCCTTTCTTGGGATTCTTGAATTCATTTTCTTGAAATCTTAGATATAATTTAAGATTCTATTAGAGATTCATGAATAGATGATGAAATTTGGGTTAAGTAGATTGAATATGAAGAGTAACTCACCTTGAGGAGGAATCTTGAATTTTAATCCTAACTGATGACTTTCTTGATGATTCTTGAGTGTTTATGTACAGGAATGAAAAGAGATTTATATTATGAAAACTGACGTTTTATGCATTTTGGGATGTTAAATAGACCCCTAAAGGTTTTAAGATAATAGTAACCTCAAAATAAAAATAAAAAACCATCATTTATCTCATCTAGAAAGGGTCCGCATTGGGTCCGCGTCGCGCTCCGAGAGTGGACCTTCAAACAGCTTTGCACATATTCACTAAAATGGTCATAACTTTCTACTCCAAACTCTGATTAAGGTGAAATTGGATGAACTGGAAAGCTAATTAAAATATGTTTAATTTAATATATTATGGGTCACCTAACTCATTGTACTTTAGGAGATATGGTCATTTGAAATTAATCCTTTTATCAACTCATACGAAAACTTAGTTGGTAGAAATTCTTTAGACTTGGCTTGATGTAAAAAATCTCTTGTATTTGTTTATTAAACTTAGTAGGGGTTGGTAATTGACCTGAATTCCTCCAAATTAGAATGAAAATTTTAAAAAAAACAAGGCATGTCTGCATCCCAAGCACATTGCGCCTTGGGCAGGCACGACTATTATTTTTCGTCTTCGATTGAAAAATTATTTTTCAATTAAATCAATTTAAAATTAGAATGAGACCATTCTCCCTCTCAATTGTTCATGATGAATGCATATCTGGTCTCAAATTCGCAAAAGGAGCATGGGAAGATGCATTATGCATACAACTCTATTATAGGGGTATTTTGGTAATTTTACCTGGTGTTACATTGATGTGCTACCAAAATACAACATATTTGATGTTTAAAACTTAGGATTTCGTGTGTTCTCAATGCTATATTTGTGGATTTTATGTGTCTTTGTGTTTAGATTTGCAGAAATACAAGTTGGCCATGATTTGGGGCATAATTGTAGAAGATTGCGGATTTTTGATTATTTATGAGACCCTCTACGGAACTAGAGCATTCTCCAAGTCATAGAGGAAGTTTCATGACAAATGCCAATGAAGGATTAATTCTAAAGATCAGGTCAATAAGACATACATACAATTCGTAGAGCATTCTCCGAGTTGTATTGATGAATTTCGTGAAGATTTCCAGTAAAGGACAATTTGATGAAGTTGAATCCTATAAACATGCAGTACAAGTCATAAATCACTTTACAATTCATAAAGTGGTGTCATAGAATAGATATCCAAAATACTAGGAGCTGATTACGAGACCCCGACTTCAAGCCATAAATCAAACTACGAGTCATAGAGAGCTTTCGTGGAGTTTGCCGACAAGTTTTTCTAATTTATTTTGGACTGAATTGTAATTACTATAAATAGTACTTTTAGGGTTTTTTTTTTCAAGAGAGGACATCATTATTCAGATTTTTTAGGGTTTGTACTTAGAGAACCCAATTCTTGGGAGAGAAGATTGTGAGAAAACAGTTGTGGATAAATTTTGATCTTTAATCTTGTAATTATAATGAATCTTAGATTTTCTTGATTTTAATTCAATTGTGTAAGTGTTTACTTATGTTTTCTCAATTCAGAATTTCTTCATCTACACATATCTGTAGCCAAATCCACAACTATGATTGTGTGAATTATGAAGGACTAACAAAGTAAACCCGAGTAATTTACAATTCTTTACTTGGATATATGCATGTATTAATAAATTCTCTTTGTTTTGCATGTTATCTAGTGGTGGCTAACATTAGAACTCGCCTAGTGTTACTGACTGGACCAATGTAGTAATAATGAAAAGGATTAACAGGATTCAATTGATGTGTTCTTATCTAATCAACCGAATGGGCCAAGGGGAGGTTGTACTAGGACTTATAGGTAATGGTTAGTAATGCACACTATGGAGAAGGTCCAAGTCGCATAGTGAAATTTGCCTCTAGCCTCTGACCAAAGCATTTGGTGAACTTAAATTACCCCCTGCATGCTACACACTTTAGAAGAATTAGGTTATCTGGTGATACTAAGTTGGGGAATCATGGGGAACATAATACCCTAGTTGCTCTCTATTATTGATTGTCTCTCATGATAGTTAGTTTAGTTTACTTTTTTATCGATATTGCAACCACCCCCTTCAGGGAATTGAGTTGGTTAACTACTTGGATTGCTTATTGGTAATTTGTCTTGAGTCTACATATTCCCTGTGGGTTCGATCCTAACCTTGGTTAGGTTTTATATCTTGACAATGACCACTTTATCCTATAAAAAGGAGGTGTAACTTGGCGACATCAAGCATCAACTCGGAAATCTCACCTGAGGATAATTATCACTCATAAGGATACATCCAAGATAGTGAAGATTCGTCATTAAATGAGTCCTATGAATATGGTAACAATTCCTAGGAATATATGGATGAAACTGTAGAATCATTACTAACATCAGAAGAGGAGGACCATCCCCACTCTTTATGCACCAATACAAATAACCTAAAGTCTACGATGATGACGGCAACAAGGACAACATGACAAATGATCCTATCCCAGAATAAAGGCCAGAACCAGCAACCACAACTCCAAAATAGGTTGGAACTAGCTTCCACTCTTTCACCCTCGTGATGTCAAGGTCTCCCAATGCCCCCAGAAAATCCAGGACTTCTACACCTAGATGGTCACAAAGAATTTGGTCGGGTGTGAAAAGTACATGACCCTTCACTACAAGAAAAAAGACTTTTAGTGACCATTTCTTAACGAAGGGAACTGAATCAGGTCATTATAAATACACTTATAGTGACCACATTTTTTTCGATCATAAAAGGCAAATTTTAAGCCAACATTAACAAGGGGATAATATTTGACAATTAAAAAGTATAATATCCCATCGTTAAAACATATTAGTTTATACAAAAATATGTTTTAATCAATATGAGTGCAAATATATCAAGTCAAATCATGTTATAATTATAATAAGTGGCATTTTGTTAATCATTCCAGTATCTAATAAAGTTTCTATAGAATTTAGTCTCTATTTACAGTCTCTTATGCAATTTTGATTCCATAAAAAATAAAAAATTCTTAAAAAGTTTTCATAACCAAAAATGAAAAAAGTAACGCCATAGAAATTTGTGAAATTAAAGATAAAATTTAATAAATCACTAAATAAAATGTTGATGTAAGATATCTTACAAAGTGATGATAGGTATGTACTAAAAAATTATCATAGTTGCAAGCAGTTGTTCAAGAATTAGGCAATTTTAAGCATGTTTCTTTTGGCATAGTGAATGGAGGGAAAACCTATAAGGAAATTTTCAAGAAATTGGCGACATATATTAGCGATGAAATTTGTCACACAGAAGAAGAAAAATACAATTATTTTTCCTAGTATTTATAGGCAGTTTCCTGTGCAAACAAAGGGACACAAGAGTAAAAGAAATGGGGTTGAAGGTTAAAATAAATTGGAAAAAATTAAGAAAAATCTAAAAGAAAATTTCTGCATTCTAAGGCTACTACGCAGGCAAGCCCTATATCCTCTTATATATATATATATGTATGTATGTATATAAGATTTTAAAATATTATAAAAGCATTAGTTACAATCTATTTGGCACAATTTTTATAACCTAAATATTTTCTTTATATAGTTTCTATATATGTTTTTATTTTGAGAGACAATTTATTCATCTTTACTTGACCTTTTTAAAGATGCAAGATGAAGTAGGTCAAAACAAGAAATTATAATAAAATAAAAAAGTAAAAATAAAAGTAATAATATTAAATATATAATTATGAGTGTATGAGATTAATTAAGGTAGAAAAGCTATATAAATTTGACAGTAAGTAATTTTCTCAAGAGGATAAATATTTCTCCACTTGGAAATTACGTCGATCAATAGACATAAGATTCAGTATTCAGTAATAATGTTTCTTCTAATTAAAAAATATATATTATGTCAATTTGTATTTCCATTATTGGTTGTGAAACTAACAGGTGTATACAAAGAAAAATCATCCGTTTGAGTTAGACAAGTAGAAAGTGAAATTTTACAAACAGAAAATTTAAAAAGCTTTACATGACATATAATCAACTACTAATTAATTAAGAAATCATTATCTATTAATTATTTAAAATTTAAGAATCATATGATTAATTTGTATCTCATAATAATATTAATGATATTAAATTATTTATATAAGGTGAATACCATTAGTATACAAAAGAGAAACTAAAAAAAGTTGGGGGGGGGGGGGTTTATCCATGAAACAATGTGCAAAAAGTCAACTTAAGGTGCAAAATACAAAACAAACAACTTCATGTTTAGAACTAGAAAGCCCAACTGTCTTTTTATTTGGTTGTGAGAACAGAAACAAAGTTTATATTCATTGTGTTTAATCTTTGATTTTTTGGAAAAAGAAGAAAATAGTTATTAGAAGTGTTATTAACAACCTTACATGAAGTTTTTATACTTGTCTTGACACATAATCCAGTTTGAAGAACTCTTTCTCAAAGAAAGTATAAAAAAGTATAAGCAATAGAAAATGTTGAAGTACAAGAGGAATGCATTTCATATTTAAGAAATGTTTTAAGGATATACTAGTTTTTCTTTTATTAGGAATTGAAGACATAATATCATACAATTTGTACATCTATATTTCGTAACGTTACGCAATATCATTCTTTGCAGTTAACTATAAAATTTTATATAAATATAATAAATTTGTATGTTTTCATATGTGCAGGTATTTGCATGTGTTAGATTTGCACAACTTATGGATTTTCCTAATCAAAGAACGAAGTTTGCAGACGTTTTTTCAGAAAGTAAAAACAGAAGAACACACAATATTTTTACGTAGAAACACACGACTCACAAGAGATGAAAAACAACGACATGTACCCCCACGGTCCCCAACTTCACTAAATCAAAATGAGCCTCAACAAAAGATTACATTATCCTAGTAATCTATGACATAACAAACTTCAAAATGAATTCTAACTACATAAACCTCCCTAGGCCTATATTTCCCATGTCGTCGAGTTGCCCTCAACTTGAAGACAGTATCTAATCTCAATTTATAGATCATTGAGCTAAGTAGATATCACGACTCAATAAGACCAAATGAAGCAACTTCCTAAACATAAACTTAAACAATGAAATAGATCAACTAATGATTCAAGACTCTAGAAGTTGACTAACTCTTTTTCTTGCTTTTTGTCTTGATGGTTAACTCTCAATCTTTTTCTCCTTATTAAACAAGTTACTAAAGAGTTCTTTTCCAGTTAAAACTCTTTAGTTCATGCTTCCTCTTTCAGTAGAGTTCTTCTCACATCAAACTCCTTCTTCACCTTAAGTCATTTGACAACCTGTCACTTATGAACTGACTTCCTACTTTGATTGTGCATCCTTATCTCCAAGTGTTTTATCCATTCCGCACATCGTGGCATCTTGTCTTTAAGTCTCAGAGATACTGCAATGAAGAACCTGATCAATCAACATGTTTTATGATCCAAAGGTCATAATCAAAACTCCAATTGACTTAATATATTCTCCCTTTTTTATAATGACAAAGCTCCTGAGTATCAACATCCATCCATGTTGCCTGCAACTACTAAATGGAAACCATAAGAATTAAACAGGTTAACAAGGGTTATAAATATTTCATAACTCAGATGTGACTTCCCCCTTTTGGCATCAACGAAAACAATTTAGATAAACAACTAAGAGTGAAGAACTAAGAAGCAACATCACAAAGCAAGCACCAAAAGCACAAAGTAGAACCAGAACGCTTGAATGCATTAAAGATAACAAAATTAGAATAGAACAACATACAACAACATTAAAGAATTACCCCATAGAGCCTATATCTATCAATATGAAGAAGAAATCATATAACGAAAGGGGTATTTCTTTCTCAGGGCAAGGGTCTAGGGTTAACGCCAATCAATAAAAAAATTGAAATAACTTCATAAATATATCTTAGGTATGGAAATCGAAAGAATCCAATTCAAGCATGTTTCAAGTTACTGGATCGGTCGTTCAATATCTTTGGTCTTTATCCGTACCCGATGAAAAAAATGGGATCACTTCTTATGGACTCATTGAGAACAATAATTAAGCGTCCAAAACATAGCAACACATAGCCGTATCAAGTACCCAACAAGAGAAACTCATCAAGAGAATAGGTTAAGTAGAGGGAATATTGAGAGAAATTATCAAGGTGTCACGACCCAAGCCTAGGGCTTAGACCTGACCAGCGAATGGGGAACCTAAAGGAACCCCAAACAAGCCTCATAGCATATCATTAAACATCCTTGATCGCGGAACCAATTGAATAAAAATAAGGGATAAGCATAAATAAGGGGAAGTGGAACTAAGGAAGAGATAGAGAAAGGGAGTAATACTTAGATACCATAGATGTGTCAAGCTCAAGCATAATACGCAACCTGTCCAACAATACCTGTAAATATAGATACTTGGCGGGCGCCAAAATAAAGCAACTAGGCTTACCCTATAGTCAAAATAGCAATAAAGAAGAAAGTATCAAGACATAGAATAAGAAACATAGACCAACATCCTCGGAATGGAGGACTCACTAACAAGCTTGAGTGAAAATGTACTAGCCACGTGGGTGGAGAGGCTCAAGCGAGGTGCCGTTTCAACATAGTGATATCATGTAGGCATAGAGTATGTGTTAGTACATTTGAATGTACTAAGTATGTGGGATGAAATGCAATAAGAGATAGGCATCATAATTAAAATGCATAACAATAAGCAATAAGCATAATATAACAATATGACATGTATAATCAATGCATAAGTAAAACATAATTAAGAAACTCATGCTTATATAGGATATCATATGTCTAGAAGATACCAAGCAATATTTCCAAAGTACAAACCCCTAGGTAGGTTGATGATAATGCCACCCTATCACCCTGTTGGTAAGGTACTAACCCCTTACTAGGTTGTTGAGTACAAACTCCTATTTAGGTTGATGATGATGCCATCCCATCATCTTGGTGGTGAGGTGCTAACCCCTTACTAGGTCGATGAGCACAAACCCCCATCTAGGTTGATAATGATACCAGCCCATCACCCTAGTGGTGAAGTACAGTCCCCTCACTAGGTTTATGAGTAGTAACCCCTATATAGGTTATCAAGGCACTAGCCCCTTGATTGGATTTCAACGTACTAAACCCTGACAAGGTTATCTGGGCTCTTAGTCCCCCCAGATCGGGCATTGTCTAATGCAATACTTTATATGCTACCATATACATAATATCTTTCCATTATAATAACATCAATTATATCATATCTAATACTTTTGACATTTAATTCCTCAAGAAACGATAAATGGACATTTTATCAAACACTTAGCGGGTGTGTAGTGCTAGTATAAAACCATGAAATTTAGATATAAAATCATGCAAGAAAATCCATTGTAAAACCATCAATCAACACCTTGCAACACCCCCAAGCAATATATATCAAACCCCCTCATCAAATCTTACAATAGGTCAAAGATTTATAGCTCAAAACATAGCAACACAGTCATAACTTTACGTAGCTTTAACATAGATCATACTAATAAACCCATTTGTAAAATCAACTTTAAATCACAGCAAATTGAGTTAAAAGGATGTTAGGGCACATGGGTGGAAGGACTGAATTATTGAAACCCACATAGCTTGCCTTTGGAGAACCCTTGAAGAAGATTGGAAATAGAGACTTGAAGCTTGGATAAAATCCTTGATGAAATTCTGAAGATTGGTCTTGATCTTTGGGACTTGAATTTAGGGTGAAATGTGTTGGACCAAGTAAAAAAAGAACCGGACCAAAATAACATTTTTCGCGATGCGGATTACTCATTAGAATTTGCATTGTTGCATATGCTAGTTCTATTAAAATGGGTATAAATTCTTTATTCGAGCTCAAAATGAGGTGAAACCAAGCGCATTGGAAAGCTAATTTAAAGAGCTTTAATTTGGTATGTTGTGCGATACCCAATTCTTTCTGAGCTAAGAGATATGCCCCTTTAAATTTGACCAAAATAAATTGCATTTTTTGCGATTTTCGAATTTTGATAGGGTTGCTCTAAAATTCGGGTTAGACTCATTTCCCACTCAATGTTACCCCCTGAATAAGAATATGAAGTCAGATTTGTGAAATAATGAATGAATTTTAGATATATAGAAATTACGATTTTGGGAACTTTCGAGACATACTACGGGCACTTTTTGGGGTCATTTCAATATCTCTCCCTTGGGAACATTCGTCCCCAAATTTATAAGAAACGTACATGACAAGAGTGATCATGAACAAATCAGCCCCAACAATAATGCCACATTATATTTAAAACAACATTTGCAAAATCTCAATGTAAGTGTAAAATCATCATAAACTTGTCAACTTGAACATGAATGCATATGAATGACATAGGGGCTGAAATGCAAGACTTGGAATCACGGAAAGGACTTGACATGTCATCATAAGCTTGAATAAAATGAAAGAAATACAAATATTTCTTCTCCATGCCTGCATCGGCTCCCCGAGAAACACAAATGGATAGACGACTCTTCCAAAGGGCCTTGATTAACACCACATCATTATCAATCATTTTCTTCACTCACCCATCCAACACTTCCACCGGGACCTTCTTCTAAGACAACTTATCCTCCACATCACCCATAATCGACAACTCAATTATCAACCTTAAATTAACCTAACCCACTTGGTACCATAACCACCATCTCCCCCTAGGGAGATAACCTCCACTCTATCTTTCTCTCACCTAAAACTTCCAACACTAATAAGGCGGAAATCAAGGCCTTAGCTAATCTAGACCTCTTAACCCAAAAAGATTTGGAACCACCAAGAATGCTGGACCACCATGCTTAACTTCCCTCAACCTAACATCTAATCTAACCAACCGATGGACCTTACTAGTCTCGTCTTTGCCACCATCAACAACACATGCTCGGCTACCTAGACCACCGACCGCAACATTAGCCGTATCGGGGAAAATGATCCACACTTGTATCATAATCCTTAAGGAGTTCTAACCACCTTCTTGTTACCTTTAACTCACAACTATCATAATTAGCCAAAAACCTCTCATCTCCCAAGACTTACAACACTACCCCAAAATGGTTCACAATCTCCAAATAAATCAATGCTCCACCACTAGAGGCCACCACAAACATGTCAAGGTAGGGTTTAAAGACCTTATTCATGAGACCCATAAAGATAACCAGTGCATAAGTCAACTAACAATTCCATCAATATTTGAAATGCTCCTTCCTAATCAAAGAGGACACTTAGGGATGTCACTTACTCTCACCCACACTTGGGAACAAAACCTGAACCTCAAATTAACCTTAGAGAAGTGACTAACCCATTGTAGTTGACCAAATAGATCGACCATCCCTATCCATCATATTACAACCTTATGAGTCCTACACTCGTCAAAAGCATGCTATGCGAATAGCCAAACCACCTCAACACCTCTATCACATCAAGCTAAGTTCAACCAAGATCACAAAACAAGACTTCTATGTAATAAGAACATAGGTCAACCCTTATAGACCCCTTCTAGTCACTATAGACTCACACAATCATCCGGGACACAAATGTGAATGTTATTAGCACAAATGAATAACACAAGGAATAGCAACTCTTGGACCTATCAAATTACTCTACACAAAACATCGGTAACAACATTGGCCTAACTTAGGACCAACTAAGTCATAGGAGGAACAATAAAGAGAACCTTCTCATAAGCTCCGACAACATCACGCTAAACCCAAGAAGCTCCTAATAACCAAGGAAGTCAAGGTCTAGGCTAATCTCTAATCACCTTCGTCTTACTAGGGTCCATCTAAATACCATCACCGTGCACCGCACAACCTAGGAAGGCAACTTCTTACAACCAAACCCTCACTTCTCCTATTTAGCATCCAACTTTCTTCTTTAAACTTTGAAATACCACCCTCAAATAACTCACATGCACTACCTCATTAGGGAATGAACCATCATATAACCACTAGAACCACCATAAACCTATTAGAGTAGGAACTAAAGAACCAACTTATGAGATTTATAGGCAAAACTGGCGTACTTGTCAAACCAAAGGACAGTATCCCAAATCCAAAATATCGAAAAGGATATTCAAGGCCTCATCTACCATCAACAACAATTTTAATAACAAAACAACTTAGGTTCAACACCTTTAATTCTCACAAGATAATAAATGCAACCCCTTAGAATTAATTGCACCTTATGACAGGAAATAGACCTACCTCCCTTGCTACCATTTCACAACCTCTGACTTAAAGACAAACTCATTAGGGATTCGGGATCTAAGTCTATGGGTCTTGCAATCCATGAAGACACAACATGCAAACAACCATTCCATCCTTAGCATGACATCAAAATCCACCTCACCAAGTCCAACAAGCCGCAAGCATGACGTAATGCAATACGAACTCAAATCAACACCTATGAACCTTCTAGCAATAATATATTCAACAAAAGGATAGAAACCAAAGGTCCACAAAAACCTAAGCACATAAGAAGCCCCACTAGCAATCAAAAAGAATAGAGAAGAAATAGTGGCACACTGGGCCTATCAATGCATGTATAACAAATCCAAGGAAATTACAACTGACGTTCCTTTGCCTTTCTCTTTGAAGAGGCATGATCAGCTAGAAGAGTAAATAACATTCATTAAAAGGGAAACCCCTATCTCACTTCTAAAGCACGACATGGACCATGAAGAATGGAAATATTTCCTAAAAAGTCTTATAGCCTCCTACTCATTGTTATGGTGCACAACATAACCATGAATAAGATTCTAATCGATGTAGTGTGTTAGACTCCACGGATCTAACAACCTAGTGCTCTAATACCACCTTTGTCACGACCCAAGCCTAAGGCCTAGACGTGACCAGCGAATGGATAACCCAAAAGAATCCCAAATAAGTCTCATAGCATATCATTACATATTTTTGGTTGCGAAAGCAAATAAAATAACAATAAGGGATAAGCATAAATAAGGAAAAGTGGGACTAAGGGATACATAGAGAAAGAGAGCAATACTTAGATAACATAGATGTGTCAAGCTCAAGCATAATACATAACTTGTCCAACAACACCTCTAAGCATAGATCCTTAGCGGGGGCCCAAACAAAGTAACCGAGCTCACCCTCATACTCAAAATAGCAATAAAGAAGAAAGTATCAACACATAACATAAGAAACATAGAAAAACATCCCCGGAATGGAGGACTCACCAACAACATGAGTGAAACCATACTAGCCACAAGGGTGGAGAGGCTCAAGCAGGGCTCCGGTTCTTACTTGGTGATGTCATGTACGCAATAGAGTATATAGTACATTTGAATATACTAAGTTTATAGGATACAATGTACCAAGAGAAAGGCATCATAATCAAAATGTATAATAATAGGCAAATGACATATAACAATATGTCATGTATGATCAATGCATAAGTAAAACATGTTTAAGAAACTCATGCTTATATAGAATATCATATATGTAGAAGAGACTACATAAGATTTTCAAAGTACAAACTCCTTCGTAGGTCAATGATAATGCCACCCCATTACCCTAGTGGTAAGGTACTAACCCCTCACTAGGTTGATGAGTACAAATCAATATCTAGGTTTATGATGATGCTACCCCATCACCCTGGTGATGAGGTGCTAATCCCTCACTAGGTCGACAAGTACAAACCACCATCTAGGTTGATAAGTTTTACTAACCCCCATCTAGGTTCAATGAACTAGCCTCTTGATTGACTATCAAGGTATAACCCCCTGACAAGGTTATCCGGGCTCTTAGTACCCCCTAATCGGGCATGGTCTAATGCAACACTTTATATAGAATATACTATATACATAAGCTCTTTCCATCATCATAACGTCAATCATATCATATCTCATGCTTTGGACCTTTAATTCCTTAAGAAACCATAATTAGACATTTTATCAAACATTTGTCCAATGTGTGTTGCTAGTCTAAAACCATATGATTTGAAGATGAAATCATGCAAGAAACTATATTGTAAAACCATCAATCAACACCTTGCAACACCCCAAAACAATATACATCATAACCTCTCATCAAATCTTACAATAGATCTAAGATTTAGAACCCAAAACATAGCAACACAGTCATAAATTTACATAGCTTTAACATAGTTCATAGACATGTACATACTAGTAAACCCATCTGTCAAAACAACATTAAATCAAGCAAATTTAGTAAAAAGAAGGTTAGGGCACTTTGGATGGAACGACCCAATGGTTGAAACCCTCATACCTTGCCTTTGGAGAAGCCTTAAAGAAGATTGAAATTGGAGACTTGAAGCTTGAATGAAATCCTTGATGAAATCCTTAAGATCGGCCTTGAGTTTTGGGACTTGAATTTAGGGTGAAATATGAGTTTATGTGTTTAAGTGAGTATTGGTGAATATTTAAAATGATTTAAGGATGAAATAAGGCTAAGTATAGGTATTTTCAATTATGGGAACCCTTATGCCCAAGACTTGAAAGCTTGGACCAAAGTCAAAAAACAAACCAAAATAACACTTCCACAACATGGATTAGTCACTGGAATTTGCATTTATGCACATATGAGTTCTATAAAATGGGCATAAATTCTTCATCCGAGCTATAAATGAGGTGAAGCCAGGTGCGTTGAAAAGGTAATTCAAAAACTTTAATTTGGTTGGTCATGGGCCAACTAGTTATTTGTGTTCTAAGAGATATGACCCTTTAAAGTTGACCTTCCTAAATCGCATTTTTTGTGATTTTTGGATTTTGATAGGATTTCTCTAAAATTTGGGTTAGACCTATCTCCCACTCAATTTTGCCCCCTGAACAAGTACATGAAGTCAAATTTTCAAAATAACAAATGTATTTTTAGATAAATAGAAAGTATGATTCTGGGCACTTCCGAGACACGCTTTTGGGCACTTTTTGGGGTGGTTTCACAAGGATAGTTTGTGGACAGTCTCAGAGTGTGCCGATCATTCTTTATTTAACATATCCTCTAGGTTAGAAATCCTAGAAAGTAACACACTTCTCTCCTATGCAAACTTTTCATGTGCATTGTCGAGCTCATTAGTCTTGGCATCCAGAGAAAGTTGAAGTCTGTGAAGACAAATGCCAGCGCACTACATAAAAATAGGTAGAACAGTATGGTTCACCTGTCCAAGCATATATTTAGTGGTCTACGTAGTCCAAACTTGAACAGGGATAGAGAAAGACTCATAGATATGAGAAAGCCAGAAGTCATATAAAAGTGTGTGCCTATTCATATCCTACATAAGAACACATTGTATGTGCTTAAGGATTAGGCTTGGCAAGTTGATAGGAACATTTGAGTCCAACAGTTCCATCAATGTTAGATCAAAGTAGATAGCCTCTAACCGGCATTCCTTCCTAAGGATAATAACTTTGGACACCACATCAAAGTATAATTTGAGAAGGGAGGACATTTTTTTACATGCCACATGCATATACTGGAAAGATTAGGACGACCAAGGTATTTTCATGATATTTCAAGAGCAGAAGGGAGATTATCTAGTGGTGGCCATTCCTGGTGAACATAGTGATCCCAACCCTCATTTGGAATGCTCAAGATTCTCGCAACTACACTGGTTTCCCACAAACAAAAATGGCAAAAATAGAGTCACTAACTTTTCTCCGTCCATAGAATTTGTAGATTTTGGGCTTAGGGAATTTACATTGAGTTTCACCTAGAAGAATAGGTCAGGTCACCCTTGAAATTCCAACTTAGAAAGAATGGTTTCCATATCAGGTCCCCCAAAAACCCAGTAATAACACGCCCCTGGATGAGGGAACGCTTTTGAAAATAGATGACGGAAAGAAAATCAGGGTCAGTGCGATCAATAAAAGGTGTATCAGGGTCACTTTCAGTTGCTAAATCATCCAAAGAAACAAAAGGAGGCACCTATTTCTCTCTACTGGAAGAGGCTCTAGACTTGGAGGTAGGCTTGGTGGAAGGAGCTGAAGGTTTCTTTGGAGGAGCCGCCGACTGAGTTCTAGAAGGCTTAGGTATGATATTCTTGTGCACATTCCTACGAACTTGTGTATTAAGATATCATATGAAGAAGAGGGAGTAGGTGCACTTCTTTATTTCTTGCTCTGATGCAGAGCTTCTTGAAGAGCAACCTCTTGTTATCGCTTGTGTTGCCTTGTTTGAGGCGTGAGTAAAGAACTTGGTGGAGGCATGCGTTCAGGAGATGGAACTTCATCTGAGCTTTCAATGGGCTCACCAGAAGCTTTCTTCAAGCAACATCTCATTGGCTTAGAGGTTGGAGCCATAGATGGCAAGATGGTTTTCGGTGTGGATTGAACGGAAACTAGATTCAATCCTAGAGAGGATGAAGAAGAGGACAAGGAAAATGGTGGACTGAACTAAGAAAACCTATTTGGAAACCCACCCTACTTTGCAAAATCAGAGAGAGAGAAGGAAAGGGGAGGTGCTGGGTTAGCTATTTCATAAACCACCAAGGTAAGAAAGTCCAGGTTTGATAGCATTTGGGTTTTGGGGGTTCTGAGAGGAAGCTATTCTTCAATGTGGTTATTCGCGATTGAGAAGCAAGACTTGGTTCATATATAGTCACATGAGGGAGTGTAAAAGTTATATAATGAAGGGTTTTAAGAGAATGGAGGGGTGAACGTGACTGGTCAGTGAAGAGGTGATTGATTGGACTTCAACCATCATTGCAGTGGGAAAGGATGGTTGAGTTTTTGGTAGCAAAGTAATGATGATGGTGTAGCAAAAAATAATCGGTCAAGGTACTAGAAGCACTTAGCAATTAATATTTCAAATACAAAACAATTATTACCTGAGTTATTTTCAGTTTCCATTTTGGCTCTGCACCTAAGCTAGTAACTTATACACTGTAATACACATCAATATGAAATTAGTCGAATTCACTGTATTTTGAGGAACATTATATGAGAAAGTTGAATTGAGAACTAATCTTAGATGATAGTACACAAAACATATTTACTAGACAATCATAGAAAGAAGTTTATGTAATCTTAATCATCCCCAAGTCTAGCCTGATTTTTCCAAAGTGTTTTCTATTTAGTGCTTTAGTAAAGATGTCAGCAATGTGATTCTCAATAGGACAAAACATTATTGAAACCAGACCCTTTTCCACATTGTCATGTAGGAAGTGGTGTCTTATGTTAATGTGTTTGGTTCTTTTATGTTATACAGGATTCTTAACAATATTCATGCACTGGTATTATCACATAAAATAAGAACACACCCAATATCCTCACCAAAATCTAGCAATTGTTGTTTAATACAGAGTAGATATGCATATCAAGACCCAACTCCTACATACTCAGCTTCAACAGTACAAGGCTACTACACTTTGTTTCTTAGTGGACCAGGAAATCAAACATGTTCCAAGGATATGAGCCATACCTGAAGTACTTTTTTTGTCCACTAAGTAACTAGCATAGTCAACATTAGTGTACCCTACAAGATTAAAATTGCTACCTTTAGAGTACCAAAGTCCTAAGTCTGAAGTTCCATTGAGATATATGAAGATTCTTTTCACGTCCATGATGTGTGACTCCTTGAGATTAGCTTAAAATCAAGAATAGAGTCCTACACTAAAGATAATATCAGGTTTATTGATAATGAGATATAAGAGAGACCCAATCATTCCTTTATACAAATTTTGTTCTACTGATTCTCCTTTCTCATCCATATCCAGCTTTGTAGCAGTTACAATGGGAGTATCAATATTTTTAGCATCCTCCATTTTAAATCTTTTGAGAAGCTCCTCTACATACTTTTGTTGATGAATGAGAGTTCCAGTAGGAGTTTTCTTAATTTGCAGCCCTAAGAAGAAGTTAGTTCCCGCATTATGATCATCTCAAATTACATATTCATTAGTATGGCAAATTCTTGAGTCATGAGCACATGATCAAAATATGATATTATCAACATATACATACACAATCAACAAATCCTTTCCATTTGTTTTTACAAATAGTGTATTGTCAATTTTAACTCTAGTGTGTCCATGATCTAGGAGGAATTTTGATAATCTTTCATACCAAGCTCGAGGAGCTTGTTTCAGCCCAGACAATGCCTTATCCAATTTGTATACATGGTCTAGAAATTCAAAACTCTCAAATCTAGGAGGTTTCTTCATATATACCTCCTCTTTCAAATAGCGATTTAAGATGACACTCTTAATATCCATTTGATAAAGACTGAACTCCTTGTAGGCCGCAAATGCTATGAATAACCTAATTGCTTCAAGTCTGGCAACTGGAGCAAAGTTCTCATCATAGTCTATATGTTCTTCTTGATTATACCCTTGGACCACCATTCTTGCTTTATTCCTTGTAACTATTCCATGCTCATCAAGCTTGTTTCTGAACACCCACTTTGTGCTAAAGATAGCCCCTCCTTCTAGCCTTGGCACAAGATGCCATACTTTGCATCTTTCAAAATGATTTAGCTCTACCTGTTTGCTAGTATCTAATCTTCATCCTATAATGCTTCCCCTACCTTTTTTGGTTCTAAGATTGACAAAAAGGCTTGGAATACACACAGATTCTTTATCCTTGATATAGTTGTGATTCCAGAAGTTAGATCAATTAGCCTATTTCCCACGAGGTGTGAGTCCTTATATTGGTAACTCTTTACCAAAAACCCTTGAGGTTATTCAACATTTACAAATTCTTATTGGGCAAATCCCAAATTAGCAGATTGAATTCTAGAATCTATAGTTCCCCCTAACTGTGAGCTTTCAGGTTGTCTTATAGAAAAAATGATTATGCTGTAGATGAACCAGGTTCCATTTGTTGTTCCTCTTTCCTGTGCTCTAACTTATAATCATCCTGTAGGTCAGTATCAAAAACACTATTATGTCCATCAAAAACCACATGAATGCTTTCTTCTACATAGTTATTCTTTTATTCAGCACCCTATATGCTTTACTATGTAAAGAATATCCTTGAAAAATTCTCTTAGCACTTTTGGCATCAAAATTTTCCAAAGATATAAACATAACATTTGCAGCCAAATGTCCTAAAGTGGGAGATATTGGGTTTTCTGCCTTTAAGTAATTCATAGGGAATTTTTGTTCAAGATTGGCTTTATCATATATTTAGAATGTAAGCAGCAGTATTTATGGCTTCATCAATAAGAGTTTTAGAAAGGTTACTAGCAATCATCATTTTTGTTGCCATATCTTCTAAAGTCCTATTTTTCCTTTCTACTACTCCATTTTGTTGCAGTGTCCTATGAGCAGAGAAATTGTGATCTATACCATTAGTTGAGCAGAATTCTAGAAATTTTGTATTTTTGAAATCCATTCCATGGTAAGATCTTATGGAAATTAAGGAAGTCACCAACTTCTTTTCCATTTTCTTGACGAAAACAGAAAAGAGATCAAAGGACTCTTCTTTAGAAGCTAAAAATAGTGTCCAGGTAAGATCATCCACAATGACAAAGATATACCTTTTACCTCCTCTGCTTCTTACCCCCTCATAGATCCACACAGATCACTATGAACCAATTCCAAGCACCTGGTTGTACTTACATGGTTCTTTGACTTGTAGGATGATTTACCTACTTCCCTCTTACACATGCACTACATACTTTGTTGTCTTTGAACTTAGTTCTAGGCAACCCTATAACCATGTCCTTTGATGCCAGAGTGTTTAATTGCTTCAGACTTGCATGTCCAAGTCTTTTATGCTAAAGTAAAGTTCAGCAATAGCACTAAAGCATTTCAAATTTATACTTGGCATTCCCATGATATCAGCCTTGTACATATTCTTGTGCTTTTGGCTAGAAGAACTATCTTCTTTGTGTCCAACTTTTTTACCCTGCAACCTGTGGAAGTGAATGTTCCCTTGTTACCTTTATCACACAACTGAAATATACTAAACAGATTGTGTTTCAATCCATCCATATGTAGATATCTTCCAAGGCCCTTGATTTATTTCTTCCAGTCTTCCCAACTCCAACAACAATACCCTTTCTTCCATCTCCAAAGGAAACTTTTGCCCTTTTCTCTCAAGTCATATGCCTCGTGTAAGCAGTGTCCAAGTACCAGTTCTTTCTTCCTTTCACTGTAACCTGCTAAACAAATTCAGGGGTTAGTTTTAGGAACCTAGACTAGCTTGGGTCCTTTCTTGTTGTGAAAAGGATGAATGAGATCTTTTCTTGCCCAACTAGGTAACATGTTCCTTGACATATTTCTTGCTCACATGACTAGTGTTCTATTCCTGACATTATTTGCAATTGGACACTCAGTAGTAGGAGGACCAATTTTACCATATAGGTAGCACAGGTCAGTAGTGGTGGCATTCTCCTGATAGAATCCTATTCCAGCTTTATCATTATGAATCAGATTTTCTAGATGATTCACTATTCTAGATGACAAAGTCCACCTATTTGCCCTTTCTAAATCCAATTTTAGGATATAAATTTCTTGACTCAATTTTATGAACTTATTTTTTCATTAAAGAACTTAATTTTAATTTCTTTAAATTCAGTTTCAACCTTTCGATGTTCCTCACTCATTTTAATCTTACCCTTTTCAACGACTGCTAACTTTAGTATCTCAGACTTTGAGTTTAGCACAAGGGCATCAAGATTTTCGACCAATTTCTTCAACTAGTGATTCTCTTCTTTTGCTTCTTTCAGACAATTTTTTATCTCAAGACTTTCAAACTTTTGATCGAAAAAGTCTTTGATTAGCTGATCTTTTTCATTAGCTATCTCTTGAAAATCATCAATCAGCCTATTCATTAGCAAGATTAGCTTTCTTTTTGAAAAAACGTGTTACTTTTCTTTTAATTCAAGAATACTTACCTCAGACTTATCCTCCTCCTCAAGATCTGAATCCTTAGTAGCCATGAAAGCAGTTTTGTCTATGTCTTCAATATTTGACTCCTTAAGTCAAGATCCCCAGGCAGCCATCATAACATACTCTTCTTTCTCTTTTTGCTTAGCAGCTTTTTCTTTCATTTCTTTCTTAGCTCTTTCCTTTTTCCACTCTATTTCCATTATGGACACTGCTTGATATGATGATCCATTTTTTCAGATTTGTAGTATCCTGATTGATTCTTGTCATTAGACTATTTCTTACTTCCTGAGTCTTCTAACCACTTTTGACGACCTGTTTCTCGCTTGTATCTTCCTTTCCCTTTCCTGAGGAACTTCTTGAAATTTTTAGCTAGAAAAGAAATCTAATCCACATCTAAATTGATCCTTCATCATCAGAAGCAACCTT
>JAOTQJ010137063.1:27826-90239 GCA_025642045.1 Solanum sejunctum | reverse complement strand
GGTGATAGTGGTGTAGTTGTTGTTGATGGGTCTAAGTCTTTATTGGTTGATTAGGTGATAGCAAAACAAAATACTGACTCTTCTTTGCTCGAATTGAAGGCCTTCATGAAAGAGGGAAAAGTCGAGGTTTCTCTCAAGGGGGAGATGGGGTCCTTAGGTACCAAGGTAGGTTGTGTATGCCTTGTGTTGATGGTTCGAGGGAGAAGATTCATGATGAGGCCAACAATTCTTCTTATTATATCCACCTTGGTTCCACCAAAATGTATAGAGACTTGGGAGATGTGTATTTGTAGGGAGGCATGAAGAGGGACATTACCAAGTTCATTTCCAGTTGCCATATCTATCAACAAGTCAAAGCCGAACATCAAAGGCTAGGTGGCCTAACACAAGATATAGAGATTCCCACCTGGAAATGAGAGGTGATTAATATGGATTTTGTGGTTAGGTTGCCCATGACTAGGAAATGTTTTGATTCCATTTGGGGTGGTTGATTGGATGATGAAATCGACTCACTTCTTACTGTTTAAGATCACATATGGGGCTGAAGAGTATGCAAGGTTATATATCCATGAGTTGGTGAGGTTGTATGGGTTCCCTTGTCCATTTTATCGAATTGTGGTTCACAATTAACTTCACACGTGTGGAGGACATTTCTAAGAAGTCTTGGTACAAAACTTTACCTTGGTACAACCTTTCACCCTCAAACGGATGTCCAAGCTGAAAGAATAATTTAAACCTTTGACGATATGCTTAGGGCATGCATATTAAAGTTAATGGGTAGTTAGGATAATCATGTTCCTTTGATTGAGTCCACCTACAACAATAGCTACCACTCTAGCATCAGTATGGCTCTTTTTGAGGCTCTTTTTAGAAGACATTGTAGATCACCAATTGGTTAGTTTGAGGTTGGAGAGGTGGCATTATTGGGACCGAATTTGGTTATGGAGGCTCCTGAGAAGGTTAGGATTATTAGGGAAAGATTAAAGATAGCCCAAAATTGTCAAAAATCTTATGCCAATGTAACAAAAAGAGACATAGAATTCCAAGTGGGTGATTGGGTCTATTTAAAGGTTTCTCCAATAAAAGGTGTGGTCCATTTTGGGAAGTGGAGTCCAAGATATGCCAGTCCTTATGAGGTCTTGAGAAGGGTTGGCAAGGTAGCTTATGAATTGAAGTTTCCTAGTGAAATAAATTTGGTTCATCCGGTGTTCCATTTCTCTATGTTGAGAAAATGTATTGGTGACCCTAATCTATTGTCCCTCTTGATGTTATGGGTGTTGTTAAGGATAACTAGACCTATGAGGAGGTTCCAGTTAAGATTTTTGGATAAGCAAGTAAAGAGATTTAGGAATAAAGAGGTGGCGTCCGTTAAGGTCCTTTGGAGAAACTAACAAATTGAAAATGCTACTTGGGAGGCCGAAGTGGACATGCAAAAATAGTGTCCTTATCTTTTCCACTCCACTCAAGCCTCAAGTACCAATTCTAGGTCCCCTATGAGAATTCAAGTCTTATGTTTCAGTCCCTTTATCATTCATATGCATTAATATTTAAGTTGACAAATTTATGATGATTTTACACTTATGTTATGCTTTTGAAAAATGGTGATTAAACGCAATGCTGCATTCTTGTAGGGGATGATTTATTCTTGATTACTCCCACTTTGTAAATATCTTTTACATTCGGGGACGAATGTTCCTAAGAGGCAGATATTGAAACGATCCCAAATATTGCCCGAAAATGCGCCTTGGAATGCCCAGAATTGTCCAAATCTTGTTCAGGGGTTCAAAATTAAGGGGGAGGGGGTCTAACCCTGATTCAACTGCAAACAATTAACAATTTCAATTTTTGTAATTTTTCTTACCCAAAATTGATTCACAACTACACTGCGATATGCAGCTATTGCATACATGTGTTAATTTAGCCTTCGTAATGGGTCTGTATCGTATATGTATTTTGTTGCCTGTGATTTCTATCTCGGTCCAAGGCTTTTGGGTCTTGGGCCCAAGTGTTCCCAAATATGTTTTTACTTGTACCTATCCTTATTTCACCCTCATATCGTCTTAAGTTTTTCCCAACACTTACCCCAATAGTTGGCCATATTTTTACTCCAACATTCAAGTTTAAAAACCCTCATCCAAGACTAACGATTTTTTTTAAGATTCAAACCTCCATTTACAATCTTCATTAAGAGCTTCTTAAAAGCTAAGGTATGTGGGTTTTAGCCATTGGTTTTGTTAACCCATGGTGTCCTAATCTCCCTTTTACTCAATTTGCATGATTTAGAATTAATTTTATAAATGTGTTATAATTATGAACAAATCTATGAGCTATGTTAAAGTTATGTAAAGTTGTGACTGTTTTGCTATGTTTTGAGCTATAACTCTTGGATCTATTGTAAGATTTGATGAGGGAGTCTGATGTATATTGCTTGAGGGTGTTGCAAGGTATTGATTCATAGTTTTAGAATGGATTTTTGTGCATGATTACATCTCTATATGTCATGGTTTTGTACTAGCATTACACACCCTCAAGTGTTTGATCAAACGTCCGGTTATGGTCTCTTGTGGAATTAAAGGTCCAAATCATGAGATATGATATGATTGTTGTTATGATGATGAAATGAGCTTCTGTATATGGCAAATCCTATATAAAGTGTTGCTAGACCATGCCAAATTTGCGGGGTCCAAGAACCCAGATAACCGAGATGGGGGTTTATACTCATTAATTGAGTGAAGGGTTAGTACTTCGCCACCTAGGTAATGGTGAGGCATCATAACCAGCTGAGTGAAGGGTTAGATCTTCACCAACTAGTGATGCAGCATAATCATCACTAACCGATTTGGGGGTTTGTACTCATTAACCGAGTCAAGGGTTAGTACTTCACCACCTAGGTGATAGGGCAACATCATCACCAACCAAGTGAGGGGTTAGTACTTTACCACCTAAGTGATGGGGCATCATCATCACTAACCTACCAAGCAGTTTGTACCTTGAAAACTGAACTTGGTCTATTTTACACATATGGTACCTTATATGAGCATGAGTTATTAAGCATGTTTTACTATATCATTGAGCACATATTCCATATTGTTATATATCGTCTATTGGTTATTGTTATGCATCTAGATTATGATGCCTTTATCTTGTTGCATTGCATCCTAAGTACTTAGTACATTCAAAACTACTAATGTATACTCTTGCTTAGATGATATCACTATGTAGGAACCGGAGCCCAAGTTGATCATCCTCCTTCACGTGGCTAGTTCGGTGATACTCTAGCTTGTTAGTGAGTCCTCCATTTCGGGGACCTTAGTATATGTTGCTATTATTATGTATAGAGATAATCTTTTTTATCTTTTATATTGACTATGAGGGTTAGCACAGTTACTTTGTCTTGGCCCCGCTCTGATCTCTGTATTAAAGGTGTTTGTTGGACATATTATGTATCTCTGTTAAAATTGTTGACTCTATTGAATTTGATGTCTACTATTAGAGGTTGACTTTTGTCTCTTGATTATGATGTTGTGAAAGCTTTTCACTTAGTCCCGTTGCCCCCTACTCTTACTCTTTATTGTTGTTTCTATTGCTTCTTTAGTCAAGAATGTGTAATGATGTTCTAAGAGGATTGGTTGGGGTTCCCCTTGTGTCATGTCACATCTAGGCCCTAGGCTTGGGTCATTATATAGGACTAATATGTAAGATTTAGTAATGCACACTATAGAGATGGGCCAAGTCACATAGTGAAATTTACTTCTTACCTTTGACCAAAGGGCTTGGTAACATAACTTACTGTTATGCATGCTACACGCTAGAAACAAATTTGGTTATCCAATGATACTGAGTTGGTGAATCATGGGGAACACTACCCTATTACTCTTCATATCGATTTCTCTCTTGTGCTAGTTAATTTAGTTTTATTTTTCATTCATTATTACAAAAAAAAAACTTTGGGGAAGCGAATTGGTTAACCACTCGAATTGTGACCATTGAATTCTATTGAGTCTTTATTTCCTATGGGTTCAGTCCTAACCTTTTATAGGTTCTATTTCTTCACAGTGATCATTTTATCATATAAAAAAGAGATGTAACTTGGATGACGTCAGTGATACTAAGGAATAGAAGTAGATTGAAATATTTTTAGGAGAGTTGATTAGATAGGATATGGTGCAAGTTCGTATGACCAAGAACATGACCTTAGATACAAATGAGTTGAGTTCACATATTAGGGTCGAAGGTTAGTAGGCTAATAGGGATAGGAAGATGTTGGGCCTTATGATATAGTAGGTTAGTAGAGGTAGACATGTCGTTATATATTGTGTTGTTAGTGTCCTTTATTTATTTTATTAATTCTCTATTTATAAATTTATATTTGTTGTCCACTCTAGTTATTATCTCATGTGTAGTATTTTCTACTATTTGGGATAGTATTTTTGGGATGAGCGTCTTTTAAAAACAACCTCTCTATCTCTATGAGATAATTTTAAGGTCTGCACAAAGTTTACCCTCCCCAGACCCCACGTATGGGATTTCATAGGGTATGTTGTTGTTATAATATATTTAATTTATAATAAATGGCTTATCTTCTAAAAGTAAGAAAAATATTTTCCAAAAGTTTTTCGCAACCTCATACCTCAACTCTTCACCCTAACACAAGTTTTGAACATTAATTTTCAATACTAATTTTGAATTCAACTCCTAATTCTCAATTTTTGATTTGACTCCAACCTTGCCTATTATTCGAGTTCAGAATTGAGTTGGAATGAATTTCAGTTTAGATGGTTGGTCCCAAATAAGGATTAAAGATCGAGTCCCAAATTAAGTATCAAGATGATATTTTTCGTCAGATGTTGGAGTAAGATTTTTTGTCAAGAGTCAAGGTTGGATTGCTTTAAGTATTTGGTTGGATGCTAGATCGAGTGTGATAATCGAGTAACAGATCAAATGCTAGGGTCAGATATTGGTTTGAAAGTTGATACCTAGATCAAAAATTAAGGTCAAGATAGAGTCAGATTTGAGGTCAGATCTCAAAGTTTAGTCTTGTGCCATATGTCCAAATTGGGCCCTAAGTCAAACTCAATACCAACTCAAATTATGGATCCTAGGTCGGGTTGTTCCTTATATAATTCCTTATGTATTACCTTAAGGGAGGATTCTTGCACAAATTCAGGTAAAGAGATAAAGGAAAAAATTGAAAGGAACAAGGGATGCACAATTCGAAAACATAAAAGTATATACCAAAAAAATGAACGTCATGAACACCATGCATCGACTAGGGTTACGATTTCATGAAATTTACAATACATAAACATGGATTACAATCCACAAGCTTCAAATTTTCGTTCTCATCTCAAATATAAATGAGATAACGCTTAAATTATTAACTATTTTGCTCGTTCTTTCAGCTTGTTGATCGCCACCCAACACAGAACACATAGAGCTTCAGCATCCCATTACAGTACAATTATACACGAAGCTACCTTATCACTTCTGCCTGGCAAGTTCCATTATGGAGGCCCTTCACCTAGTACCCACGAATTCACCTCAATACACCCTTTGTCCCTAGGCCCTCGAATTATAATGAAACTATCACTACATGCTCGAAATATGAGACACCACCCATGCCAGGACGCTTCTCATTTAGGTAATCATTAAATGGTAACATATGCTTTGCTTTCCTTGTCATACTTTCTGACCTCCATCGCATCATAATTAGCAACATAGGATTAGTTATTTACAACTGCAACTAATGAAGATGCTTGAGAAGTAGGAGGGATGTCACTTCTAGCTGTGTTAGGTTACATAGGGGACATGTTTGGGATTTTTGTTCATGTTCCTATTGCCAGATCATACTCCTCTACACATTTCAACAACTTTGATTCATTTCCTCTAATAGCTCCTATAATATAGAACTTACTATCCATGATGATGCCTGATCATATTTTATGAGGTTGATTCATGCTAGATAAAGTCCTCTATGTGAATTCCTCCCAATTGTACATTTTAGTTGAGAAGAGCATTTTACCTTGTGTGTTATATCCATTAGGTAGAACTTTAATCTCATCATAGCTGGTTGAACTAAATAGAAATCTTGACTCATTCATCTATATATTGAATGAACAAGTATTATTTAGTAAGCTATACCTATAAATAACCTATGCTAACACATCTTTTCCAAAAATGAGAAGTTCCGTACCAACCACCAAAGATTCCTTGTTGAACAATACAAAGCATTTATTTGGCTTTGTGGTCAACAAATGCATCCAACTATGCCTAGTGGTGTTAAACACTTTCCATTCGGGTGGTTAGTTTGACAAATACACTAAATGCGCAATGATACCATTTTCCAGCTCAATAATAAAGTTCACCTCTCCTAACTAATTACCCAAATTCACTGTTCAATGATGCTACACGCTATAATCTGACCTAGAGCATAGAATGAGAGAGCTAATAGTGTTATCAAGGCTTATGGTGTAAAAACGAAGCTCAAATCAGAATTATGAAGGAAAATAATTGATAGGATTGATGTCCATAGTGGAAAAAGACCATATGAAAATGATGAAAATGTGTAACGCAAGGTGCAAAAGGAATCTGATGATTGCTTAAATCAGAATCATCCCCAGCACGATGTTAATTGAAAGCTTGCTCATCAATAGATGCTGAAGAATTGCCAATAGATAAATCATTTGTCCATAACCATTGGACTACTTTGACACATTGCATTGCACATTTCCATCATTTTGAAATGGTCTTTTGACACTCTAGACTGCAATCCTATCAATCATTTTCCTTCATAATTCTGATTTAAGCTTGCTTTTCACATCACTGGCCATGATAACTTTATTATCTGTCTTATTCTATGTTATAGGTTAGATTATGCAGCAACAATATCTGTCTCATTAGTTATGAATGGTGAAGTTTATGGGTTGAGGCAAAAAAACTGCGTCAATACCAGGCGACCAAATGGGAAGTGTTTGACCCTACTAGGCATAGTAGGATTCATCTACCGACCATAAATCTAAATAAATGCTTCATGTTCTCCATTAAAGAATCTTTGGCAGTTGGTGTAGAGCTTCTCTTTTTTAATAAGCATAGGTTGTTATAGTTATTTAGTAGTATAGCTTACTTACTAACATTTTGTTATCTAGGATGCAGATGAATGAGCCAAGATTCCTGTTTGGTTGTAGCAGTCGTGGAGTGATCACCATTCTAGCTAGCAATGTGATTCATAAGATAAAATCCTTAGCTCAGCTAAAATGTACAATTCAGAGGAAGGTACATAGAGAACTTTATCAAGTATGAATCATCCACGTAATTTGTGCTCTGGCATCTTCATGGATGGTAAGTTCTATGTTGTTGGAGGCATTGGGGGACCTGAATTGAAGTTGTCCACATGCGCAGATGAGTATGATCAGGCAAAAGAACATGGACTGAAATCTCGAACATGACCCCTGTGTGACCTAATGCACCTAAGAGTGACATTCCTCCTACTTCAGAAGCACCTCCATTGGTGGAAGTTGTAAATAACCAATTGTATGCTATTGATTATGATACCATGGAGGTCAGGAAGTATGAAAAGGAAAGTAAGCATGGTTTACCATTGGACGGTTTCCTGAATGAGCCACTTGCTGGCATGGGTAGGGTTTGGATTGTTTGTGTAACAACCACAAAAATTGCACAAAAATATGCCCTGAAAGTCCACAAAATATTAAATTTTATTATATCTCCAAAACCATGCGTGATATCAAAAATCCGACTTCATATTCTTGTTCAGGGGGTAATTTTGAGTTGAAAATAGGTCTAACCCCGATTTAAAAGCAAATGATTAGCAATTTTGATTTCCCAAAAATGCATTTTCAGAAGAGCTTTTTGTGCCCCTAGTGTGACATACCAAGGGAATGTACTATTATTATTTTTTGGTCCAGTTATGAATTTGATTAAGTCTTGGACCTAGCTATTCCCAAATGTGAAAATACCTATAATTAGCAGTCATTCACCCTCATATCATTCTAAACATTCTCCCAAACTCATTGAAATACTTAGCCAAATATTTTACTCCTAAACTCAAGTCTCGTAACCCCTTCCAGATTCCAAGGATTTGCACTCAAGCTTCAAGTCTCCATCTCTAATCTTTATCAAGTTCATCTCTAAAGCTAAGGTATGTGGGTTTCTTTCCTAGATTCTTTTCACATATGATACCCAAGCTTTCTTACTCTAATTTTCATGATTTAAAGTTGACTTACAAATGTGTCTTTATTATTATGAAAATCATTGCACACTATATTGGGATTTATGAAATTGTGACTATTTTGCTATGTTTTGAGCTATTGAAATAAATCCTATTATAATATTTGATGAAGGGTGTTGATGTATATTGCACGAGGGTGTTACCAAGTATCTATTGAAAGTTTCACATCGAATTTCAAAGCATGATTTCACTCTTGAATTGCATTGTTTTAACACTAGCACTACACACCCTCTATCTGTTTGATAAAATATCCGGTTATGTCTTCTTGAGGAATTAAAGGTCTAATGTATGTATTATGAGTTGAACGACTATATGATGATGATATGATGATGAAATCAATGCATACAAATGTTAATCAGTATAATGTTTGAACTTGATCATGACCTAACCGAGGGTTGTTCACCGGGTAACCTTGTTAGGGGTTTGTACCCATAAACCTATCTGAGGCTTTGTACTCCAGCACCACGGGTGGTAGGGAGCGATAATACACCAACCCTATTGGGGGTTTGTACCTATCAACCTGTAGGGGTTCGTGTTCCAGTACCACGGGTGGTATGGTGCGACAATCTATTAGTCTATCTATGGGGTTTGTACCTCAATCACCAAAGGTGCTAGGGTGTGACAATCCTCCAATAGTTTAGTAGTCTCTTTTTTCACATATGTCATGTCTTATGTAAGCATGTTTTACCTAAGCATTAATCATACATGCCATATTATTATTATGCTAGCTATTGTCTTTCTCAATGCATTTTAACTACGATGCCTATCTCTCGTTGCATTGCATCCTACATACTTAGCGCATTAAAATGTACTAACGCATACTCTATGCCTATATGATGCCACCATGTAAGAATCGAAGAACTATTTGATCATTCTTCTCCTCCACATGGCTAACTCGATTGTCCTTCAAGCTTGTTAATGAGTCCTCCATTTTAGGGATATTGCTTATGCTTTCTTTTTATGTATTAAGACTTTCTTTCTTTAGGTTATATATTGACTATAAGGGTGAGCCCGGATGCTTGTCTTGGCCCCCGCTCTAATCTATGTAGTAGAGGTGTTGTTGGATATGTTATGCATCTATGCTATGAGTCTTGACTCTCTTGTTCTTTGATGTTATGATATGGAAGTTCAACCTTAGTCCCATTTTTCCTTGTTATGTCTATCTCTTAATGTCATATTTTATTTATTTTGTGACCAAGATTATGTAATAATATGCTACAAGGCTTATTTGTGAGTTCTTCGGGTTTCTGATTCACCTATCATATCTAGGCCCTAGGCTTGGGTCATGACAAAGGTTGGATTAGAGTACTAGGTTGTTAGATCCTTGGAGTCCAACACACCGCATTTATTAGAGTCCTATTCACGGTTGTGTTTTGCACCACAACTATGAGTAGGAGGCTATGAGATATTTTTGTAAATATTTCGCTTCTTAATCTTCTAAGTAGTGCTATAGAGTTGAAGTAAGCTTTGCTCTGCTAATGCTTCTTCTTTGCTATGCTAGATCATGCTTAATTTGAGGGGAAGACTAGCCTATATGCTCGAGGAGCAACCAACTAATGAAGAGATGATGCTCTCACCTTATTTGCACAAGTGGTAGTTAATCACGCCAGTCAAGGGATGTAAGCCCCTAATGCTGCTATACTGGTCTTACTGGTGAGAGACCTCGTGAGAATGAATCCCCTAGAATTTAATGGGTCAAGGGTGAGTGAGCACCCTCAAGAATTCAATCATGAGGTTTATAAATTTTGTCTATCATAGGAATAAGGCTAGAGGATAAGGCAAAGTTGGCGGCCTACCAGCTCAAAGGGATAGCCAAATATGGTACAACTAATGGGAAGAAGAGAAGGGAGTAAACTATATGGTGCTTTGGGAGGAGTTTAAAATGGCCTTCCTTAATCTGTTCTTCCCCATTGAACTTCGATAAGCTAAGTTTGTAGAATTTACAAATTTGAGACAAGGGTCCATAAAGTTCAACTAACTTTCAAAATATGCTCCACATTTGGTGTCCGACTCAAAATCTAGGATGAACAAATTTGTGATGGGTGTTTCTGACTTGGTTAGTGAAGAATTCTAGTCCACCGTATTTATTAATGACATGGACTTGTCACGTTTGATGACCTATTGAGCAAATGGATGGGGGAAAATTGAGGAAGAGAAAGGATTACAAGGCCAAGAGGGCTTGTTTCGAGTGTAAGATTCAAAAGGGTGGCCGGATTTACAAAGGACAAGGGTCCTTTTATACTTCTAATAAGGGATTTTCTAATAACTTCCCAATGCCCCAAGGTGTTGGCGTTGTGGTTCCTAATAAGGTGTGCACTAGGTGTGATAAGGGTCAAAAGGGGCCATGCATGAGAGGTACTAATGCATGCTTTGGTTGTGGGGAAATGGGGCATAAGGTGATAAATTGCCCTCGAAACATCAACATGGGCAAGGAGGTTCATCTGCAAAGTGCTAATGCAGTCCCATTTGGGAAAAATAGCTGACAAGATGGTGCCCCAAGGAACAACCCATTCTACGCTTTACATGGAAGGCAAGGGGTTGATGACGTACCCAATGTTGTTATCGGTATGTTGAAAATCTCTGAGTTTGATATGTATGCATTGATTGATCCAGTTGCCACTCTTTCTTTTGTTATCCCCTTTATTACCAAGAAGTTTCATGTTGACACCAAGTTGTTGCATTAGTCATATAAGGTGTCTACTTCTATTGGTACATCTATTATTGCTAGAAAAGTTTATTAGAAGCTATCCTATTTGCATCTTGCATAAATATTGTATTGTGATCTTGTTGAGTTAGACATGGTTGATTTTGATTTTATTCTTAGGATGGATTGGTTGAATGCACACTATGCTTTTATTGATTGTAGAACTCGTAGGGTCAAATTCCAATTTCCAAATGAACCCGTTCTTGAATGGGAGAGTCAAGATGTGGCAGTCAAGGGTAGATTCATCTCATACATTAAAGCCTATAAGTTGATCTCTAAGTGGTGTCTTTACCATCTTGTGAGGGTTAGGGATGTGGAATCTAAAGTACTTTCCTTAGAGTTGGTTTTGCTTATAAATGAGTTTATTGATGTTTTTCCAAATAACCTTCCCGGTATTCATCTTGAAAGGGAAATAGACTTTGGCTCCTTGATACTTAACCCATTTATATTCCACCTTACTATATGGCCCCGACAGAGTTGAAGGAGTTGAAGGAACAATTGACGGCCTTGTTGGAGAAGGGATTTTGTTAGGCCTATCCAATCACCTTAAGGTGCAACGATGTTGCTTATGAAAAAGAATATGGGTCCCTTAGGATGTGTATTGACTACCGACAACTCAATAGGGTCACCATCAAGAATAGATATCCTCTTCCAAGAATTGATTATTTGTTTGACCAATTGCAAGGGGCTAGCAACTTCTCTAAGATTGATCTTCGGTCCGGGTGAGAGAGTGTGACAATCCCAAGATGGCCTTTCAGACTAGGTATGTGCATTATGAATTTGTGGTGATGTCTTTTGGGTCGACCAATGCACTCATCTATTTGGAGATAATGAATAGGGTCTTTAAACCCTTAATTCCTTTGTTATGGTCTTCATTGAGGATATTTTGATCTATTCTCGTGCTGAGGATGAGCATAGGGCTCATTTGATGGTTGTGTTGCTAAGATTAAGGTATGAGAAGTGTGAATTTTGGTTGAGGGAGGTTGCCTTCCTAGATTATGTGGTGTCGGGAGATGGTATTAAGGTGGATTCTAAGAAGACCGATGTGATTAAAAATTGGCCTAGACCATTGACCCCATCAGGTATTAGGAGTTTCATAGGCTTAGCGGGCTATTATGGGAGTTTTGTGAATAGGTTCTTTTCTATTGCTTCTTCTAAGACAAAATTGACCCAAAAGAAGGCTAATTCTGTGTGGATTGACAAATCTGAGAAGAGTTTCCCAACATTGAAAGATAAGCTTGTGACCGCTTCTATATTGTCACTACCGGATGGACTTGATGGATATTTTTTGTATCGTGATGCTTCCCGGGTTGGTTTGGGTTATATGCTGATGCAAAATGGTAAGGTCATAGCCTATGCTTCTAGACAACTCAAAGTGTATGAAAAGTACTACCCTACCCATGTCTTGATTTATCTGCCATTGTGTTTGCATTAAAGATTTGGCGATATTATTTGTATAGGGTGCATGTTAATGTGTTCACCGATCATAAAAGCCTCCAATATGTCTTCAATCAAAAGGATATCAACTTGAGGCAAAGGAGATGGTTAGAACTTCTTTAGGACTATGATATGAGTGTGCATTATTTTCCCAATATGGCAAATATAGTGGCAGATGCTTTGAGTAGGATGTTTATGGGTAGCCTACCACATGTTGATTAGTGGTAATACATCGATGGCTAGAGAGGTGCATCGATTGACTAGAATGGGAGTTAGGTTGGAAGAGGTTGGTAATGGGGATATTGTTGTTTTAGATGGTTCTAGGTCTTCCATGGTTGGTGAGGTGATAGAAAAGCAAGATATTGATCCCTCCTTATTCGAATTAAAGGCCTTGGTGAAAGAGGGTAAGGTGGAGGTTTTCTTCCAAGGGGAAATTGTGCCCTTAGGTATCAAGGTAGGTTGTGTGTGCCTTGTGTTGATGCTTTGAGGGAGTAAATCCTTGATAAGGCCCATAACTCCTCATATTCTATCTACCCCAATTCCACTAAAATGTATAGAGATTTCAGAGATGGGTATTAGTGGGGAGGCATCAAGACAGACATTTCCAAATTCATTTTTGGTTGTCATAGTTGCCAACAAGTCAAAGCCGAATATCAAAGGCTGCGTAGCCTAACCCAAGACAATGAGATTCAAACTTGGAAGCGGGAGGTGATTAGTATGCATTTTTTTGTCGAGTTGTCTAAGACTAGAAAGGGTTTTGATTCCATTTAGATTGTGGTTGATCGGATGACAAAATCGGCTCACTTTCTACTGATTAAGACCATATATGGGGCTGAAGACTTTGAAAGGTTGTACATTCATGCATTGGTAAGGTTGCATAGGGTTCCTTTGTCCATCATATTAGATTGTGGTCCTCAATTTACCTCACATTTTTTGAGGTACTTCCAAAGGGGTCTTGGAACAAGAGTTAAACTTTCTACGGCTTTCCACCATAAAATGGATGGCCAATACGAAAAAACCATACAAACCTTTGAGAATATGCTTAGAGCATATGTGTTAGAGCTTAATGGTAGTTGATACGATCATCTTTCAGTGATTGAGTTGGCAAGGTTTCTTATGGGTTGGAAATTGCCTAGAGAAATGGATTTGGTTCATCTAGTGTTTCATGTGTCCATGTTGAGGAAATATATGGGTGATCTGAATGCCACTGTGCCTCTTGATGTTGTGGGTGTTGTGGAAGTCAATTTGACATATGAAGAGGTTCTAGTGCAGATCTTAGATAGGCAAGTGAAGAGATTGAGAAACAAAGAGGTCGCCTCTGTTAAGGTCCTTTGGAGGAATCAACATATTGAATTTACTACTTGGGAGGCCGAAGTGGACACGCAAAAATGATATCCTTACCTTTTCCACTCCACTCAAGTGTAATGTATTGATGTAAGTCCTTTATATTATCTCAAGTCTTAAGTTTAGCTCATGTCATTGCATATGTTCATGTTTAAATTGATAAGTTCATGATGATTTTACACTTATGATGAGATTCTTAAAATGATGTTTAAGTGTATTGTTGCATCTCTATGTGGGATAAAAATTTCATGTTTGTGACTCTCATATACGTCTCTTTGACATTCGGGGACAAAGTTTCCCAAGGGGGAGATATTGTAACGACCCCAAAAGTGCCTGAAAATGTGCCTCGGAAGTGCCTGAAATCATAATTTCCTTATATCTCAAAATCAATGAGCAATATAGAAAATCTAACTTCATATTCTTATTTAGGGGGTCATCTTGAATGTAAAATGGTTATAACCTAGATGTAAGAGCAAATGATTAGCAATTTCAATTTTTTAAAAATGCATTTCCAGAGAACGTTTCACGACCCTGGCGCGACGCGCCAACGGTGCGCACTAGTGTTATTTTGTGGTCCAATTTTGAATTCAGTCCAAAACTTTTAAGTCTTGGGCCTATGTGTTTCCAAATGTAAAAGTACCTATACTAAGCTATTTTTACCCTCATATAATTCTAAATATTCCTCAATACTTATTTAAATACTTAGCCAAATATTTTACTCGTAAACTCAACTATTAAAACACCTTCCCAATACCAATAATTTGCACTCAAGCTTCAAGTCTTCATCTCCAATCTTCATCAAGTTCATCTCTAAAGCTAAGGTATGTGGGTTTCTTTCTTTGATTCCTTTCACCCATGATACCCAAGCTCCCCTTACTATAATTTGCATGATTTAAAGTTGATTTACAAATGGTTCTTTATTATTATGAAAACCATTACACATTATGTTGGAATTTATGAAATTGCGATAGTTTTTCTATGTTTTGAGTTATGGAATCAAGTTTTATTGTAAGATTTGATGAAGGATTTTGATGTATATTGCTTAAGGGTGTTACCAAGTATTTATTGAATGTTTTACACTGAATTTCCTAGCATGATTTCACTCTTGAATTGCATGGTTTTATACTACTACTACACACACTCTATGTATTTGATAAAATATCCAATTATGACTTCTTTAGGAAATGGAGGTCCAATGCATGCCTTACGTGTTGAACGACTATTTGATGATGAAATAAATGCATGTACATGGTAATCTCTATATAGAGTTATAATGAGACCATGCCCTACCATTGGGTTGCGCATCGAGTAACCTTATTGGGGGTTTGTACACATTAAACTATTGGGGGGTTTGTACTCTGGCATAACGAGTAGTAGGGTGCGATGATCCACCAACCTTTTGGGGGGTTTGTACTTATCAACCCATTAGGGCGTTTGTATACCAGCACCAAGGGTGGTAGGGTGCAACGATCCACCAATCTATTTATGAGATTTATATCTCAATCACCAAGGGTGGTAGGGTGTGATGATCTACCAATAGTTTATTGATCTGTTTTTACACATATGTTATGTCCTATGTAAGCATGTTTTAAATAAGCATTATTTCATACATGTCATATTATTATTATGCTAGATATTGTCTATATCTATGCATTTTGACTATGATGCCTATCTCTCATTGCATTGCATCCTCCATACATAGTGCATTCAAATGTACTAACGCATACTTTATGCCAATATGATGTCACCATGTAGGATCTAGAGCACCGCTTGATCGGCCTCCTCCTCCACGTGGCTAGTTCGATTGTCCTTCAAGCTTGTTAGCTTGTCCTCCATTTTGGGAATGTTGCTTGTGCTCTCTTTCTATGTATTAAGACTATCTTTCTTTTGGTTATGTATTGACTATGAGGGTGAGCCCAGTTGCTTGTCTTTGCCCTCGTCTTATCTATGTAGTAAAGGTGTTGTTGGATATGTTATGTATCTATGCCATGAGTCTTGACTCTCTTGTTCTTTGATGTTATGATATGGAAGTTTACCCTTAGTCCTATTTTTCCTTGTTATTCCTATCTCTTAATGTCATATTTTATTTCTTCTGTGACCAAAGATATGTAATGATATTCTATGAGGCATGTTTGGGTTCTTTTAGGTCCGTTCGTTGGTCACATCTAGGACGTAGGTTTGGATCGTGATGGTTGGGCATGTGGTGATAGTTTAATTTTAATTGGAGGGCCTAGGGGAAATGGTATATTGAGGTAAATTTGTGGGTACCAGGTGAAGGGCCTCCATAATTGAAATTGCTTGGCAAAAATAGATCAAGTAGCTTCTTTTATAACTGCGCTGTAATAGGATACTGAAGCTCCATGTGTTTGTGTTGGGTGCTAATTAATTAGGTAAAATATCATGCAATATAGTTAATAGTTTAAACATTATGCCATTTACATTTGTGGTGAGCAAGAAAAATTGAAGCTTGTGGACTGTAATCTAGGTTCTTATGAGTTGTAAAGTTGATGAAATCGTAACCATAATTGATGCATGGTATTCATGTGGTTTTCTTATGATATATGATTTTATGTTTCTGAGTTATGTATCCCTTGTCCCTTTCGGTGTTTCCTTTTTCTTGTTAATTAAATTTGCACAAGAATCCTCTTTTAGGGTAATACACAAGGAATTATATTATCAGTTCTTGCACAATTGTTTCTTTTGCTAGTCAAATTGAGCTCAAGTTCAACTAAAATTTGAGGCCAGATCTTAATGTTAGACCTATGTCATATGTCAAAGTTAGGCCCTAATTTAACGTCCATACCTACTCAAATTTTGGAATCTAGGTCGAGTTTGATTCCATTTTGAGTGTCGAGTTCTACATTGTCAGAATTGGATCCCATATTAGTTATTGAGATAAAGTGTTCATTACTAGCTTGGATCAGGTCCATGTTGAAACTGGGTTCTAGATCAATTATTGAGACTGGGTATTGGTGTCAGAGTGAAAGCATTTCGAATATCGGACTCCAGATCAAGTGTCAAGGTCAGATTCCAAATTTGATCATTTAGGTTGATACTAATTCAAATGTTTTATCCTAGAGAGAAAATAAAATTCACCTCTTGAATGTATTATTAAAGTCATCCTAATTTATTAATTAGAAAAACAACATGACCATAATCGTCATAATTGAGCTATAGTAAAAAAATACCTGAACAGGAGTGCGATAGAAATTAAGGGGTCTAACCTCTTTAATTAACCTTACCATTACCAGATATAACACCTACACGAAGAGGAAAATGGTCAGACCATAAAAAAAAGATGGAGGGCAAGTGAAAGAACTTTACCTTTCATAGTTAAGGATGGCATATTCAAGCATATTAATTTGCAAGAAGTTGACCACAAATAGATGATGGAGAATGAACTACTGATTTGAGAACAAGAGGAACATCGGAAAGGATGACTAAAGAGACGAAGAGGCGGAGCTTCTTGGATAAGGAAACCCCAATTCTGTAGGATTTCTTTGACTATACATGTAGGCTTTCAAGTTGTCCCTTTTATTTCGTATTTGGGTTCAACAATATTTCCTATGTTCGGCCTAATGTGATTCTTCTGTTTAATTAATAAAGCGAGTCCACCACCTAAGTTTAAATAGAAAAAATAATTGATGTGCACCACATATATGGGAAAAGAAAATAAATATAGTAGCAAAAATATAAATCTCCATATCATAATATTTATGTATTGGTTTGACGATACACCACTTTAGGTGTGATTATTTATGGCTTGAATTGTTTTATATATGAACAAAAGATGATCGGTATATTATTTCTTTATCACAAAAAATTAAAAAAATGTCTCTGGTAGTAGTCAGTAAAATGGAAAATGGTACAGAGACTGCTTTTAGTCGGCAAGCATCACGTTGAGAAACTACTATAATTGTGACTTATATTGTGATTCTCCAATCTGCCTATGTGAAGTGTGCAATAAGCTCTTGCCGAACTACATCTCTGCATTTTTAGGTTTTCAAATTCTACATTATCAAATATGAAGTGTTAATTATTACCAGTATAATAGTAATTATATCCTTAACATTAATTATTCTTTCTTTCAGATCTTGTTTATAGAATATTCCTCTTCCATGATAGATAAGGTATCACTCTTATTAATGTGAGCTTTTTCTCCAACACAGTGATGATGATTTCGGATTCTCATCATTTAACTTCAATAGCATTACTATAAAATTTTGATAATTAAAATATCAGATTATTAGTTGCTAGTTAAATGTCTAATGACATTGTGTTTTGTGGTTCTATGAAAATAAAATTTATATATTTTGAGCTTTCTCTCAAAAAACTCACAAGATCAAGTAGGGAACTCGAAAAAACATAAAAAGGGAAAGAATTTAACTTTCAGCTTTAGAAATGATATCAAGTCCATTTGTAACCTACCTAGACAAATTAGAGGTCTTTTAAACCTCCATAAATGGGAATTATTTGACCTTATTCTCCATTTATTTCATTCCAACTAGTGAGAAAAGGCCTCATGGGTAATGAAGATGGGGGGGAACAAGCACACTTGGAGAGTGTATTACAATGGAGAGTCGTATGTTGTGTTCAGGAAGGATGAATTGGTCCCGAAATGGAATATGTTGATTCTCTCTCAATTAGTTAGACCGTAGGTGCAATGATTTACTTCACAAGCGAGGTCTCCGGTTTAATTCCAGGATGGCCCAGTTGCGCCAGGAAAAGAATAGAAGAAGCATTTGACTACTTCATGTCCTAATCTATCTCATAGTGTTACTTAAAGAATATAGGATATTATCGAATGAGATCGTGTTTCAACAATTAAGCAAGACACTCATATTATTAGTAAACTTCAAGTCTTTTTTTTTAATCTCCTTACTTCTACAATCTTTCTTTCTTTTTGTTGCATCATGAATATTAGGTATAGGTCAAGTAGAAATTTATTATTGATAGAGTAAGTAGGTATTTTCTTGTCATATTTTCCCTTCATGTTTCATACTTCCATGAGTATATTTTATATTTAGCTTTTTCGGTGTATACCTACTCACTTCACTTGACATCATTTATAAGTAGTAGTTCTTCATACTTCATATAGTTGCCTAAGAGCTCTAAAATTCTATTCAGTTCAAATCTTAGTTCTATAGAATGGATATGTCCACTCCTTCTTTATATAAAAAAGAACCTAGGATGTTATCCTTATCTTTTAACACCCGTAGATTATTAGTCAGTGGTTTGTTACTATCTTTGTATAGGCTTACTCTTTTACTAGTAATTCATAAGCACCAAATGTAACTTTCCAAATTAATTAACATAAATACATACTAATTAATGTCAATTACATGCACAGGTGTAGATGACTTATTTTAATTTTACACATCATACGATTGCTCAACAACAAGACACTGTAAGGAGGGTAGTAACAAAAGCATCGCTGGCATGGATTATGTACGCTCTCATCAGTGTCTTTTTAGTGGTGTTTGTTGTCATTGCATGATTTATTTATTTTAGTTATTGTTGTCATCATTATTTATATTGGGACGATGCTCCTGCTTAGATGTAGGGTACTCCTGCAGAAATAGAGATGTAGGATAGATGCTGTTGTATGAGTATTTGTACAAACTCATCTTATGTATGTAATTTAGGTATTTCCCGTTCTATGAATTGTCATTGTAATTCTTGAATATTTTATATTGGATTTGAATTAGAAAGGTGTAATTTGAAATTTTTAGGTGTACAATACTTTTCCAACTAAAGTAATTATCTATTTATATATTGGATCACAAATGATCCAATCCAAAAATTCTCACTGAATGATCATATAAAAGTTCAGTGTCTTTTGTCTTCAATTTATAAAGTTTGTCAAATATAGATATGCGTAAAAAAGTACCCCTCCTCTTTTTTTTTCTTTGTAAGTATGGTAGAAATCTGAAGACTCATTCTTATTTGTGGTTGATTAAGACTTGGGATGTAGAATCCCTTTGAAGAACACTATTGTTTAAGTTTTTAGGGCTTAATTATTGAAGAAGCAAAAGCAAATCTATTGGAGTTCTTGTGGTTAGTGTTGAATCAGACTATTGATAACTATTGCAATTGATTTTTTAAGGTTCAATATTAAATTTTGGGTCATATGGAGTTGATTTAGGCAAAGATTGAAGTAACAATGTGTTGCTAAAACTTCTAAGCAAGTCTTGTGATTTGTCAATATCTATAAATAATTATTTCTAGAGGTGTGACCAAATACATGCAAAAATCCTAATGATCTGCTAAGACTTATGGCAAGTCAAGCATTTTTGTCTATTCACGAAAACCTCTTGGTGATCTAATAGATAGGTATCTATGGAATGGTTCGATTATGTTATTTTTAAGAATTTATTCCACATCAACTATTTGGGTATTTTATAATATATAATAAAAAATAACTTTCTGAAAATCATCTCAATCATATCGGTTTCTTTGGTATTGATACGGTTCAGTTAATTTTGAATTTTTTATTTTCAAAATTCCACTTCAAAATACACTTCTATTAAAATATTTTTTTATGTAAATATATTTTTGAAGAAACACTTTATTTCAGCATATTATTTGATCTAAAACTTCTTGTCATATTATTAGATCCAAAAATGTAAAATCTTCTTACCATAATTTGATCTAAAACATATATAGTAATATTGGCATAGATTGTGTCATATTGTTAGATTTATTTTCTATTATGATATCTTTTAATTTGAACCCTACTTAATTAGAAGCTAATTAAAGCGCAAAGATCTAAAATAGATAAATCACCTAGAGACCTAGGACCTAGATTATATTTATTTTTGAAAATTTTATAAAATATATCTATACATTAAAATTTAACATGATAAATATAGAAAATATATTTACATACATGTAAGGTTATTCGCTTAGGTTCGAAAATTTTTTGCGTTCTTTTATAAATTAAAAAGATAATCTCAGTTATTTAGGAGGGTTATAGAGTTAAATAAAAGTCTAGAATTTTATTACAAAAATGATAAAAATTAGTTTGGTATGATTTTGTTCGGTCGATTTTTCATATTCTTTTTACACCCCTACTATTAGTTAAGATTTGACCAACAAGTTATTTTTTCAAGAATTATTTAAGAAGGATTAAAAATATCCCTCAACTTTTATTTATCAGTTAACTTTACTTTTATCATTAATATCAAGTTATTTATACCCCTACTATATACAAATTTATCATTTGTATCCCCCAGAATAATGATCTTTCACAAATCGATTTCAAATTTCTATTTTCGACTCATATTACCTATTTAAAAAAAATTCTTGTAATGCCGATAAAATTATCAAAATATCCCTAGAGGAAAGATGTGCGCATAATGCATCTTCCCATGTTCTAGGGGAAAATTCGAGGTTAGATATGTGATCAACATGAAATATTGAGTGGGAAAGTAGTCTTCATTGAATTTTAGAGCAACCAAATCAAACGATAATTTTTTTATGAAAAAATGCAAACCAATGAGGGTGCATGACAAGTGGGCAATGCACGCCTGCCGTGAATCAACACTTAGTTTTGTTCCAAATTTTTTCTAATGGATTCAAAAGCTCATCCGAAGAGTTTTCTGCGATAATCACCCAAATGACAGAGGGTCCTAGTCGTGGACCCTATATCATGCGACAAAACCATTTTCTTAATTTTGTGATGGGCATTTTAGACCTTTTTCAACCCCTCACAAACTCAAAAACACAATCTAAATAGGTCGTATTGAGTGTTAAAAGGGTTTTAAACCCCATTTTAAGTCCTTTCTATGTTCTTCAAAAAAGACTAGGGCTAAAGAGAAGATAAGAGGATCATAAAATTGAGGAGTTTGAGAAGAATTCTTGAGATTCATTATCAAAGATTCACATGAGGAATATAATGCTAAACTAAAATATGAGATTGTTCTTCTATGTGCCCCATAGATAGTAATAGTGGAGTTGAGTTCGTGACTCCCCATACATGTTTCTTGACATACTTTCTTGGTTATTTTCTTGAAAATTATGTCTATTAGATGTATTTTCATATGTTTATTATCATCACAAATTTGTTTCTTTAATCGAATACTTTTCGTGAGATATTTTATAAACTCTATATGTAATTTGTGAAAGCATTCATGATTGAACCTAAGAATGGAGTCTAGAGCCTTGGTTTGAGTATGTTAAGTGAAGTCTTGATGTGAGTATGAGGTTGAACTAATTGAGCTTGATGATCCTATAAATCCTTACAATTGAGTTCTTGAGTTCAGAGTAAACGACATCTTCTAATTGACGATCTGAATCTTTGAGTTCTTAAGTGAGAATTGAGTTAACTAAGATGAGTTAAAGTCCCTAAAAAATAGTTGAACCTTGAGTTTGAGCTATGCAATGATGAGAGTCTCCTTAAGACTAATTGAATTGATGAGTGCCTCTATAACGCTAATTTAGATGACAAAAAGTCAATAAGCATTGAATCTTGGGAGGACTATCGAGCACCAAAATGAGTTAGAATGAGTGTCAATTGCACTCATTAACTATGTAGCCAAACGTAGGATGGGGATTAAACCATTATGTCACATGGTCCCAGCTCAAGATAAAGTCCCTGAAACAATAGAGGGCAGTAGAGTTTAAATACCATATAGATCATAAAACACTTTGTAGGTCGTACAACTTTATACAGCCCATAGATATATGTCATAGAAGTCAGCCGCAAAATTGAAGATAAAATTATACGGCCCATAGAAGTGCCTACAGAGACTGTCAACCCAGTTCTCCTATTTCATTTTAGTTTTGTATTTTAAAGACTACAAATAGGTTTTGAAGTTATTTTTCATAAGCAACGTTATAGAATATTAGAGAATAGTAGAGGACTTGAGAGAAACACTTTTGAAACATTATTTTGTACTTTCAATTCAATCTTGTGATTCTTGGTGAAGAGGATGAATTTATTGATCTTGATTCATTTATGTAAGTGCTTAATTATGTTATTCAAATTTATGATTTTCCATCTACTCTAAACATAAATAGCTAAATCCACAACTAGGTTTGTGGGAACCATGAAGAACTAACAATGTAAAATCGGCTAATTTGTAATCCCTGAATAGTGTACATGTATATATTAATTAATTTCTTCAGTTTGAATGCCTTTTAATAGTGGCCAACATTAGAACTAGCATGGTTTTTCTAATTGGATCAATGTAGAAGTGAATAGGGAATGAGATTAATTAAAAGGATTTAATTGATCTTTCTTTTCTAAAACCCAAACTGGACCAAGGGGAGATTGTACTGGAATGATAGTATGCTATGGTTAGTAATGTCACACTGTGGGTACGAATCAAATCACGTGGTGAAATTTACCCTAGTTACTCTTCACACTGATTTCACAGTTCTCTTAGCTTAGGATTACTTTTTATAGTGGTTACAAACCCCCTCCCCCTTTTGGGGAGATAGTAGGTTAATCCACTCGAATTGCTTTAAATTCTTTTAAGCCTACCATATTCCCTATGTGTTGGACTGTAACTTTGGTTAGGTTATATATCTTTCAATGATCGATTTAGCCTTCAAAAAGGAGATGTATCTTGGGCGATATCATTATCATAATTGCAAACAAGTCAAAGCCGAACACCAAAACTCAAAATCTTAAAAATTCTATTTAAAGATGGGGTTGGGCATGGGGTTGGGGTTGGGGTTAGATTTTAACGAAAGACCGATATTTTAAATAATAGTTTTAAATTTTATTGGAGAGGATATTTTTTAGTCTAAAACAAATGAACAGTATTTTTGCTCCATTTCTAATAATTAAGGATTTCTTTGGGCCCATTTCATTTAGTTAGACGAGTGATATTTTTTAACCTGAAATTTAACAGAGGGGTATCTTTTAGCAGAAATGCAATGACCGCTACTTCTTCTCTATTTAAAATAGTTCGGTGGTATTTTTTTTATCCTTTTTCTAAAATAAAATAGATAACCAACCTATGAAGTACGTTACAAATGGGATAAGTGAGTGCATAAAACTAACTTTAAAACCTTTTACATATTAATTTATTAGCATATAAATAGTATCCAGTCCATCTGGTCTCTAATTGATTAATTGATATTTGTCTACACCCTAATTAATCTTGAGTGATTATTTATCTACTTAATTCTATTTTTATTTTTTATAAAAAAAACATGGTCTCAATTCGTAGAAAATAATTTCATAGAACAAGAAAAGATTAATTCTTATAACGTGAGAAATTTGTAGATATGAATATTAATTCGAATGCACAAGCAATTCAGGCTTAACATTTTCCTTTAACATACTTTGGAAAAAAAAAGATGTAATATGGTAAGAATTATAAAACGATAAATATTTGGGGTCTTTCTTTTATGAAATTTTCTCAATTTTGTTAAGCCCATCATAAATAAAGAAGAATCAATTTCTCCCTTGTCATTAATGGAGCTTGAGTTTCAATATGTTTTCTAAAATATCCAAATAAAAAAAACATATTCATTTTTTATAACTGAAATCACATATTTGAATTTGTGTATTAAGATAACTTTCCATTTGAAATTGCAGCAGCATAATAATTTTTTGTTTCTTTCTTCTTCTTGTTTTCTAGTAGAACTCGACCACCTCATGCTGTCATTTTCTCTGTCATATGCGGTAGATTTGAAAAATGAGGAACACATCTATACAAGTGAGTTTTATTTTTGGATTATTTCAATATCAATATTGTTCTTATTTTTGTGCATGAACATCGAGCTAGCACATTTATTTCCTCTGCTTTTGCTTCAAACCTGGCTTCTTAAGAAGATCATTAATGGGTGAAAATTTCTCTGTTCGGTTAGGAATTGAAATGGGTCACTGTGAATCCATTTTTGTGATTTTATTCTTGTTGTCTTTTCTTTATGCATTTGGTACCTACCACCAAATTAAATTGATTATGGGTTGAATTTAATTGATAAATGTCATACCCCAGGAGGGTACCCTAGACTTTATCGGCACCCTGACTTCATCACATCCATTCAATAAATAAACTCTATAAAATCAGCGAAAGTCTAAAGATAGAAAAGGGCAATCTAGTCTCATAATAATAACAAATACATAAAAGCCTAGTAGAAAAAAACTAGCACAATAAGTCTCAATATCAATACTCCAACTCCAGTCTATGAAATCTCTATCACTATCATATGGTGCCAATGATAGACTCATGGCTACCTCAAAATAAAATAAAGCTAACTCAAAGTCTAACTCTAATAGCAAGATGAAAATAAATGCAATGATCCTCCAAAGTAAAGGAGGCTCACCAACTCAGCTAAAATGCTCAGATTCTCAATCGTGTACCTATTGACAATCCGTATGACCTGCCTCTACATCATAAAAATGTGTAGTCCAAAAAGAGACATCAATACTTGGAATGTAATGATATCTAAAATAGCTGAATGAAATAAAAATAGGTAGAAAAATATCAATTCAACATAATACTGAATCAAAATATCAAATGTCTATCTAAAGTGAAAATAAAGAGTAGACAAGAGACCCATCAACCACATCAAGCCTTATCAATCAACTCAGACTCAACCTAAAGAAGCTCCACTCTACTCGAATCAGAGTACTTAGTGTAGGAACTTTATAGGAGTTTCTCTTATCCGACAATAATAACTTATGAGCCAGTGATTGTACAATAATTTTGACTTTTTCCTTCACTTACAAAGGGGGCTTAAAAGCATTTATTCTGAAAAGGGAATAAAGTCCTTCTTCTTTTCCCACTAGGTGACAGGTGAACCTATGATGTTGCCACAATCATTCTGTACTTTTCGGGTAAGGAACAAATATTTGATCTGGTAACATTTCAAAATATTTAAGACCATGCCTAATAACTAATTTCAATTTAATTACAACAAGGTTGGTATTTAAAACGATTTAGAACTAAGAAATTATCGAATCTAAGTGAAAAAGATGCTAGAAATTGAAAGAGGAGCCAAGGAAGGGGAACCTAGGGTTTGCCAAAAACTATGAAAAAATTGGCCGGAAAGCGGGTGGTGGCTAGTCATCGATGGTCGGAAAAACAAGGATATGGGTGCTGGATTCTTTTGTGTAATTTTAGGGAAGAATGGGGTCAAATCAATTTGACACCTTGTATTTATAAGTTGACTGGGTCGGTCTAAAATCAATGGGCCTAGGCTCTATGAAATCTCGATTAAGTTCCATAGAATATTTTACAGCCTATAAATCCTAGTTTTGTGGTACTCCCAAAACCTAATTTTCGGGACTGGGTATCATAGACCAATGTACGAGCCATAAATTTTAATATGACTCATAGAGTTTGTCATCGAACCTCCACAACTAGCCAAAAAAAGAAAAACATATGTGGGGTCGACAAGCCCTATTCATGGCATGTAGTTTTACCTATAGGCCATAAAGTTGGCTCGTGGACTAGAGTGCACAAATTTTTGCTCATTGGAAACATTGTACTAAATATTGTATGGGTTCTAATGTTACATATGGCCTGTAGAACCAGTAATAGAAACAATCCTTGATGCCCTTTCAGCAATGATTGCTTACTTAGTCATGTACCTTCTCATTCTGCATAGAACACATTTTTACTATATATGCAACCAGTTAAATGTCTATTAATACAATGAAATGCAAAAACTTAAACTACTTAAAAGTCCAAAAGCTTAAAACAAAACAAAACAACAACTATTACATCAAATATCTTAGATAACCACCCAAGTATCGCCTCATTTATTGTCATAGTGATATGTTAGCAAAATACATCATATTTGATGCCTAAAGCAAGAGATTGAAAGTTCTTAATGCAACTTTTTATGATTTTTATTTTAGTTGTGAATAAAATACTGGTTGGCATGATTTTGGGAGAAAAGTCCAGATTTTGATCAAAGTCAGGAGATATGAGCCACCCTACCAATTGTAGCCCAAGCTACGAGTCATAGGGTAACATCGTAGCAATTTCCAGAGAGAAAAAATTAAAAATTTGAGAAGTGTAGGTTAGCCAAACGAGACCAGCCTCACTACGGTTCGTACAGGTGGGGTTCATAGAAATTTCCAAAGAGTTCAAGAATTGGACTAATAACTGTAAGCCTGTACTATGAGAGAAATAATCAAGTCATAGAATAAGCAAGATTTATTGTAATGGATCGTAGCAGTTAAGTCCAAAATACCAAGTGATGACAATGAAAGCCTAATTACGACTGTAGGTCACCCTACGAGTCATACCTACGAGCCATAACTATTGTCAGCTGTATTTATTATTTTTTTAGTATGTTTTTGTAAATAGTATAATCGTTAATATTAGGTTTTTAAAGAAGACTTTGAACAATTTTCAGATTCCACTCTTAAATATTCTCCTTTGAATATTATGAGAATGTTTTTCTAGGGTTTAGTGTAGATTTTAATATTTTATTTTGAAGACGCATTTTGGGGGATTTGGAAATCACATTGTACTCAACTTCCATTAATCTAAGCTTGTTGTTCCAATATCAAAATGGTGTTGTTCTTTATTGTTCATTGGTAATTTCTCAACCATGTCTTTTATATTCATTATTTGTGATTTTGCCTTATCCATGATTAGCTAAGCACCCACAACTTGGGTTTGTGGGAACCATGAGGAGTTGACTAGAAATGACCTAGATTTTGTGCATTTCTTTGATAAGGTATTTGCCGGTATTGTCTATTTTCTTTCACTATGAATGTTGTTTGGTGGTGGCCAACACCAAACCTCTACTATCATGATCTTGACCCAGGTAGTGACAAATAGGAAAAAAAGTAGATCAAGGGATTCTATTGATGTGCTCTTGTCTAATCAACCAAACCTGACCAATAGAAGTTTGACTGGGATCATGGGTAATAGTTAGTTGGCACACCATGGTTGTTGACCAAGTGCCATGGTCAAATTTGACCTTCACCTTCATAAGAGGGACGGAAGAACCTAAGTTACCATCCTACATACAAAGTCTTGATTGTAGTCATGTTGTTTGGGGTAATTGAGTCAATGAATCATGGTGAACATAATTCCCAAGTTATTCCACAATTTGACTGTCTTCTCGCATTAGTAGTATAGTGTTTAGATTTGTTCTTCATTTTGAATCACAAACCCCCCTCCCCCTATTTTAGAAAATAGAGTTAACTCATATTTGAAATGATTGGTAGTGAAGCAAAATAGTCAACCCCGTATTCCCTGTTGATTCGATAATAACCTAAGGTTAGGTTTATACTTGACTGCGACTACTTTACTATTGGAGCGTGAACATCAAAATTTATGGTACCGTTGCTGGGGAATAAGCCTTGCTTCTTGACAAGATTTCACTATTCCTTAATTCAAGTGTTAATTTTTAGATTCTCTTGTATTTTATTTTTATTTTATTTTTGTTGTTTAGCTTTATTTGTAGAGTGCATTAGATTTGTATGCCCAACACAAGGAGCCAAGGCAATCCCTTAGTTCCAATCAATATGGAGATCCACCAAATCACAAGAAGAATGACCCAGAAAAAATGAGCATCTCGCAATCGATGAAGCCATTGGTCAATATAAGGAAGATGAGGGTAGAGATGAGAAAACCTACCTCAAAGAGAAAATAGACCATGCCATTGGGCGTTTAATAGAACTATATATGGATGGAACCAATATAGGTTGAACCCTATGGCTATGGATGTTACTATAGCTATAGTGTTGCCACCACTGCCAGAAGACACTAAGTTCATTGTTTCTAGTAGTCTTCTACAAATGCTTTAAGATCGTGGTTTCTTTACAGGGCTACCTTTAGAGGATCAACATAGTAATCTCCATAATGTTGCGTTTGTTTGTAAAAGTGTGATTGCGGCCCAATATCTTTTTATGGATGCAATTGGTTTGAGAGTGTTCCTCTTATCCCTAATTGGAAATGTGGCAGTTTGGTTGACATAGCTTCCACAAATTTTGATCAATAGTTGCGCTGATCTACAAAGAGCCCTTTTAGAAAGGTATGTTTCAAGGTCCAAGAAGCTTAAGCTCAAATATCAAACAATCAACTTTGAGCAATTGTCAAGTGATTTGATTAGTACTTCATGGGAATGGCTTACAAAATGTTTGAGGTTAGTTCTGGACTATAAAATTGTTGATGATGCCTTGGTTGAGATCTTTTATCGGGTGCTTGACAAAAATAGTCAATCTTGTGCCGACAAAATTATTGGAGGCATATTTCTTGACCAACCTTTTGAATTAATCACTGACAGAATGGAGAAATTGGTCAAAACTAATAGAGCATGGGGTCAAATATGGAGAGGTGCTACGAAGACTTCTTGTGTGGTAAACACCAACAATGAGCAACCTAATGTCAATGAGGACATCATGTAACAACTTTCTCAACTTCACACAAGAATGGACTTGGCCTTAAGGCAAAACCAAGCAAGTGTTTAAGTGGAAACACACCAACCTCATAGGCACCTATGTATGAAGAATGATTCTTTGATGAAGATGTTTTCTTTGTGAGCAACCAACCCGCGGGTTTCCAAAACAACTTCCAGGGGTCGAATTTAGACTATTGGAGGAAAGGTTTCAAAAATCATGGTCCGAATTACAATCATGAGGGTGTATATAGAGATAACTGAGGTGGTTATTATGAAAGGAAAAGAGTACCAGATGCCAAAAGAGATAGAAGAGATGGTTATTGGAATGCTCCTTATGTGTCTCCCCACAATCGTAATACCGAGTCGAGTATTTCTAGCATTGAGAAAATGTTTGACCAATTTTTGAAGGAAGCATACCATCAAAAAGAGACCTTGAAAGTGATGAAATTGGATATTTCAAGCATAAATCAAAAGATAGAGTCTCACTCGGTGATAATTAAACAATTTGAGAAATAATTTAATCAAGTTTCTTCTCAATTGAATCAATGCCAAAAGGTAATTTTTACAAAGTAATATGGTTCAAAATCCAAAGAATGATGGGTATTTCATGGTGGTCATGACCAAAAGTGGGAAAAGCACCGTAGATCCCCTAATGCCGGAGGTAGAGGATAAAGCTTGCTAGAAGGTGTTGATAAGAAAGTTGGAATTGTGGAAAAAGGTTTGCAGAGTAACGGGATGCAAAGTGAAGAAGTGAGAGACCGAGAAAAGGTCAAGATGAACCCAAAAGCACCTCCTCCCTTTCCTCAAAATAAAAAAAAAGGAAGTGGTAAATTCAAACACTTCCTTTTAATTTTAAAACAATTGTCCATCAACATCCCCCTTTTAGATGCTTTGGAGAAGGTGCCCCGGTATGCTATGTACATGAAGGATTTAGTGACAAAGAAGTGCACATTGAGCCAAGAGCTTTCATAAGAGCTCCAAAAATGTAGATCCATTATGACCAAATGCCTAGCCAAAAAGCAGGAGTATCCTAGTGCATTCACTATTTCTTGCACCCTAAGTGATATAGAATTCGCAAGGGAATTATGTGACTTAGTAGCAAGTATTAATTTAATGCCTCTTGCAATTTTCAAGAAGCATGATCTTGGTACTCTGACTCCCACTAGAATGTAATTACTCATGGAGGATAAAACTATCAAAAAACCAAATGGGATATTTATTTATGTGCTGGTAAAAGTTGATAAATTTATCTTCAGTGCTGATTTCATGATCCTTGATTGTGCAGTTGATTTTGAGGTACCAATTATATTCGGAAGACAATTTCTGCCCACCGGGAGTGCCTTGCTAGATATGGATTCCAATCAATTTTTATTCAAGGTTAACAATGCAGAGATTGTTTTTGACATCAACCAATCAATGAAGCACCCAAATGAGTTTAAGAGTGAAGTGTGAGCCATTGAAGATTTTTCATGATGGATGATGACAAAGTCGAGCCATGGGGTTAAACAAGGCACTTCTTGGGATGAAACCCAAGTATTTTTTATGCTTTTATCTTGTTTTTTAGTTTCTTTTAGTTGTTTGAATTGTTAGACGGTGGATTAATGTTTGTTTTAATTTTAAAGACATTGAATCAGTTGTGTTATTTTGAGTATTGGTGTATTTGAGTTTTAATTTGTAGATATGAATCAAGTTATTAAAATGTGAAGGAAATAACATTTGAAGCAACCTTTACGATAGGCCTATGAGCCGTAGTGTGCACTACAATTCATAGTGATGCCTCATAGAGGAAAATAGTAATGATTTAAAGTTGGCACATACACTACGAGCTAACCTTATAATTCATAGGGTCCCTCTACGAGTTGTAAGTGGGGTTTATAGTTCCCAGCTATGAATTGTGAAAAGTTTCTATATGTTAGGCCTACTACGAGTCTGGAACCTACAAGTCGTAGGAAGTCCTACGACTCATTGTCTGAGTTTTGTAGACCCAATCTGCAGAATTTTAAAAGTTGACCTAGTTTCATATATGGGTGGTCAAAAGTCATTTGACCCCTAATTTCCCCCACTAAGAATGGTTTCTTAACCCTAAAGTTTTCTCACACCAATTTTCTACTATTCTAACCCCATTTTTCATCCACTCCTATCAATTTTTGATCAAATTTTCTTGGGCATCCATTTTTCTAGGGTTTTTGACTGTAGACTTCTTATGATTTTTGTATATTATTGGATGATTATGCGTTTAGTGGTAATATCGAGTATACCCATGAGAAAATGATAGTCTTAATGTGAGAGTTGGGGTTTGGTCGATTAAATGCTCCTAGTGTTATTTTGAATTGTTAAAGCACTCTTGTTGGATTGTTGTGATAATGGAACTCTTTCCATATCTAAATGTTGATCAAGTTATGAAATGGTTGTATGATTATTGGTTGAAAATGGAATCATGGCAGGGTTAGAATTGGGGTGTTGGTGTGTGTTTAGATGTGATCATTTAAGATACCTTTGTATGGGCTTATTTTGGTTTCACTTGAACCCCCATGATTTTGTACTATTGTTGATGATTGTGAGTGTAGGGATAGATTGCTCTTGGGTATTTCTTGGATGCATTTGGGAAATATTGTTTACTTGTTTTGATCATAAATAGATCTTTCTAGGATAAGTTTTGGCTTGGGTCGACATGTTTGAGTAATGGGTTTGCTTTTGTGCTTGAGATAGCATTTTGTTTTTGCTTCAATGCTAGTTACATTCTAAATATTTTGTTGTCTTGATTCATGTGGCAATGTTACAGGCATCACAGGTGCCTTCTATTTTCTACTATGAGGCCCCCCATGACTTGTAGGTGGTCCTATAGGTCATAGTAGTCTCTCATACTAAATAGAAGACACTTGTGGTTCCTTGACACTTACCATACGAGACCCACCTATGGGTTGTAGTGCCTACTATAAGTCATAGTGGGGGGTTTCATGGACCTGTATATGGTTCTAAAATATTTCTGGAAATTGGTACAAGCTCAGACTCCGACTTGTAGGTCACCCTACAAGTCATATCTATGCCTCATACCTATTTACAAAATGATTATGACTCATAGGTCGTCCTATGAGTCGTACCTTTGCCTCATACCTGCAAATCGGCAGCTGGTTTAGTAAACATTTTTTGTATTTTATTATTGGTTGTTGGATTTTCTTTTTTCTTTTTGCTAGTTGTTTCTTGATTGCCAAGACGTTATGGTTCTCATTTTATGGGATGGAGTGTAAATTTTAAGGTACACTACTTCCAACGGACAAAAATACTATCCAGGCGTTCTAAAGGAAGTAGGTAGATGAGTCTTCGAAACTGAGCAATCCGAAAGATCCAAAGAGATCCATAAAGTCAAGATTGATCCCGAGGAAAATATGCCTCAAGCCAGAGCTAAAGTGGCATGGACCTTGATAGAAGTTTCTAGTTTCTCCCAATTTAAAGAGTAGGACGCTGGCAATGGGTCTAATAGCAGTTCACCACAAATGTCCCCTACTCACTCAGACAAAAATTCACTGGAGGCATCATAGGCTCAGAATAATTAGGCCGATCCATCTATCACCACCACTGACCCTAAAGTTACCATACGGGGCATTCGAGGCATGATGTATATATATGACAAAGTGTAGAGCCAAAACGATAGGGAAAGCCTATTCGGCAATTCCATGAGGAATTGAGGCTAAATGATTCAAGGCTGAGTAGGGTACTAGACTTAGATGTTGAGATCGACTGATACAGGCATAGGTGGCTATCATAGAGGTTTGGCAAGTATGCCCCATATCTAGTCTGAGAGTTGTACGTTGCCTATGCTACCACTATTCACAAAAGATATTGATCAAACGAGGTTGTGAGAAGTTCTAGTACCTTATCAGATGGTTGATATCTCAGAAAAGACTACCAGAAGGGTTTAGTTCAGGCCAAACTAGAGGGTGCCTTATTCCACCACTAAATATAATGGCAGGATAGAGAAAATGAGGAAAGCAATGATCGAGAAGAATATGGAGGTGAAAACCAAGCTTCTCTGATGGATTAGCTAGATATGTGAGGGGGTGATGAGCCTACATAGGTCACAAACCACGCCAATATGATCATGAAATCCCATTTCTCATTTTCGGCTAAATTCTTGTGGTCTATTATCTAATTGCGCATCAAGCGCACATTTATAGATAATGTGATCACTTTAGAGAGGGTCGTACTACTAGCCAGTAGCTTAGCTGGCTATGAGATTGACTGGGCTTGGGTCATGGTAGAGCAGATCCATAAGTTCGCTATCTAGACTAACACTTCATTATTGTTCCAAATATTTATACATCGTTTATGCAATGAGTTCGGTGTTCTTGTCTATCTACACCTTAACCAACATATAGAGGCCATGTATACTATATATCCAAGAATGATTAAGGCTGATGAATACCTAGTGGCCCCACAGTGAGCAACTTCTCATATTCCAGACCTATTTCCTCCGAAGCCATATACACAAGAGGCGACTTTAGCTACAACAAGTTCTACCCAGTTGCATCAGAGTCACTGCCAGTTGTTGATACTGAGGCAATGCCATCTTCAAATACACCAGCGCTAGCACCTCCTACTTCTCAGGTTGCTTGAGCAAGACTAGTCTTTTATGTTTGCTTTTGACTTTTAAGCTTTGGTGCACAGGTTAGAGAAGACAGAGGCCCAGCTAAAAAAATTGATGAGCCAAATCAAACAATGTGTTCATTAGATAGTCCACTAATCAGAGAAGAGGTCCAAAGAATTCACTATTGATACTATAGATCGAAGAGTTACTGCAGTGCATGCTCAGGTCAATGCCTTTGAGGATAGGGTTCAGAGGAGACTTAAGGGTGCCCCACCTTCTGACATAGCTTCTATAAGGGAAGAGTTGGCCAATTTTAAGACTGACCTAATAAAGACATTAGTAGCCTAGTTAGTATCCCTGGAGGAGGAATAAGAGGGTGAGGATATGATCGACTTATTTGATGATCACCCATATGTCTACAGGAAGAGACCCCTTGAGAGTGATAATGCAGCCATGAGCCAGAAGAGACTAGGCTAGTTAATAAGATGGCAGAGCTAGAGAAACAGATTATTGATGAGGTAGTGCTAGAGTCCTTGGCTATAGAGGAGATAACGAAAGATCACGAGCCGCAGATAACACGAGGAGCAGGTAGCTTTGGTACAGCTACAACCCTTACTGCTCAAAAGGATAGTGAGCCCTTGGACAAGATAGATGTCGGTTCAGGAGCACCTTATGTTTGCTACTTTTGACCTCCATATTCGTTATTTTTGGATACTTTGTTCCCCTTTTAGACACTATGTTTTTATGATGGTTTTTGGATACTTTTAAATGTTTTATTTTGGATGTGTTGCCTTTTATTTATGTTGTGGATGATTGGTTTAAATTTTCATTTTTACGGGTGTGGGAAGTTATGGACTAGGGTGAAGTCTGAGTAGCCTTTTGGCCATAACTTTTCTATTTTTTTGATCGCAAGGTTTTCTTGCCATGCTTCTTTTTCCTTGTGGATGAGTTTATTTTCTGTTGAACCGGAACATTTAGGTAGTGTAGATAATATATAGATATATAGTGATTATTATCTGTTGGCATGTATATAATCTTCAATGTTGTTATGAATGTTTTGTAAATTGGGTACCCTAAAAATATTTTGGGTTGTTGGTTAACATTGCAATCTTTCATTTGATTATTTGGCAAAGTTTGTTCTGATGACGGAAGACAAGTTGATACTTGAAGCATGACCTGTGATTCTATGATGATTGTGTATGCAATGCCATGTGTGTGTGTGCCTATTTTAAAATATTCATGCATTATGTACTAATTCTGAACTTGCCTTGTTACTCTAAGATTTGATTAGAGATGTGGTAGGTTAGGAAAAGATCTTAGGCCATTCTTCTTTAAGATAGTCCACTTTTTCCTAAATGACCTACCAAATGTAGTAGTTGATCCCTTGTTCCAAATGTTTGAGCTTTATATGTACCTGTTGTTTCTTAACACCTTGCTAGCCTAGCCTTGTTTTGTGAAACATCTCGGTATTGGCCCTAGTCTATCCTTGAATAAGTGAACCTTAATTGAGGCAAAAAGCCTAAGTTGAGAATGGCTACCAATAGTGGCCCTAGTTTAGGGAATAAATATTGTGTACTTTATCTTAGGCCAAAAGCCTAGGTTTAGGATGGCTTATGTTGTGGAAAAGTAATGTAAATGAGGTATTTAGTGCAGAAAGGAAGAAAGAAGAGAAAATGATGAGTTGGGTGAGAAAAACAAAAAGAAAAGTTGCCTTGAATTGAAAAGAATAGCAAAAATAAGGCCCACCTGGAAAAGGAAAGGAAAGCACTCGGAAAAGATTAAAAATGAAGAATAAGTGAGGACATAATGAAAATTGTTGAGTTATGGAGGTAAAAGTGCTGAAAAACATGGTTCAAGGATAGATTTTACTGACAAATTGCCTAAAATGTCATACCAAAGCCCCATGCGCATACATTACAACCCTATTAAGTCCTAAAGTGATCCTAATCCAACTAGTCAATAGTCTAGAGTATAAGTACAGGGGCAAGCCTATGGTGTTGGTTATCGTACATGAATTTCATTTCTGAGAGTGAGGATTCTCACATAGTCCCTGAACTTTGATTTCTTTTTTATTAAAACAGAGGGTTGTGAGAGCATCTGCATTCCATGATTGACATATGACTTATTCAGTGATTGTGTGTAGTTGATACTCCTTCAATTGTCATACTTGGATTACTGGATGTGTCATTGTGTTTTGGTTTCCTGAGTAGCTTTGCAATCAGGTTTTGAGAATGAGAATCGGGTGCCTGATTTGGAATTAAGTGAAGTATATGCCATTAGGATAGTTGCAATGTATTTCTCATTATCTACAATCAAGTTTTTGCTTATGGACAAGCAACAATTCTAAGTTGAGGGTGTTAATGTGCTGTCAAAATACAACACATTTGATGCCTAAAACAAAGTATTTTACAAGTTCTTAATGCAACTTTTTATGATTTTTATGTGTTTTTGTGTTAGTTGGCATTATGATTTTACATGTTAAAAATTAGACAACTTTTTATGATTTTACAAGTTCTTAATGCAACTTGTTAGTATTTTACAAGTTCTTAATCCAACTTCTTAATACAAGTTGGCATGATTTTGGGATAAAAGTGCATATTTTGATCAAAGTCAGGACATACGATCCACCCTACGAGTCATAGCCCAAGCTACGAGTCATAGGGTTCCCTTGTAGAAATTTCCAAAGATCAAAAATTAGAAATCTGAGAAGTAAAGGTTAGCGATATGAGACCACCCTATGAGCGTAGGCCTCACTACAACTTGTAGAGGTGGGGTTCGTAGTAACTTCCAGAGAGTTCAAGAATTGGACCAAGAATTGCAAGCCTGTACTACGAGAGGAACATACAACTCGTAGCCCAAGTAATGATTTGTGGTAATGGATTATAGCAGTCAAGTCCATAATGTCAAGTGCTGATTATACAAGCCTTATTATGACTCGTAGGTCACCCTACAAGCTATACCTACGAGCCGTAACTACTGGTAATTTTATTTTTTATTTTATTTTTATAGTATTTTTGTAAATAATATAAATAGTTAATGTTAGCGTTTTAGAGGCAAACTTTGAACAATTTTTAGATTCCACTCTTGATTATTCTCCTTTGAATATTCTTAGAACATTTTTCTAGGGTTTAGTGTAGATTTTAATAATTTAATTTGAAGACCTATTTTTGGGAGATTTGGAAATAAAATTGTACTCAACTTCCATTAATCCAAGCTCATGATTCCAATATCAAAGTGGTGTTGTTCTTCATTGTTCTTGGGTAATTTCTCAACTATGTCTTTTATATTTATTGTTTGTGATATTTCCTCAGACATGAGAAGCTAAGAACCCATAACTTGAGGTTATGGGAACAATAAGGAGTTGAATTAAAATGACCTAAATTTTGTGCATTTTATTGATTGAGTATTTGCATGTATTGTCTATTTCCATTAACTTTGAATGTTATTTGGTGGTTCCCAACACCAAACCCTGCCTAATATCATGATCCCGACCAAGGTAGTGATGAATAGGAAAATAGAAGTAGATTATAGGATTCGATTAACATATTCTCGACTAATCAACAAAACTTTCACCAAGGGAAGGTTGACTTGGACAATGGGTAATGGTTACTCTGCACACCATGGTTTCTGACCAAGCGCCATGGTGAAATTCCACCTTCACCTTCACTAAGAGGGACGGAAGAACCTAAATTACCATCTTGCATGGAAAGTCTTGATTAGAGTCATATTATCTATGGTAACTAAGTCAATGAATCATGGGGAACACAATTCCTAAGTTTTCCCTCAATTTTATTTTCTTCTCGCATTAGTAGCATTATGTTTATATTTGTTCTTAATTTTGAATCACAACCTCCCCCCATTTTAGAGAATATAATTGATTGATGCTTGAAATGATTGGTAGTGAGTCAAAATAGTCAACCCCGTATTCTCCATGGATTCGACCCTAACCTCAGATAAGGTTTATACTTGATTGCAACCGCTTTACTATTAGAGCGTGAACATCAAACGACATGACTTGGATAACTTGGTAACTCAAAATTTACCAAGTGGCCAAACATTCTTTTTCGGGTCATCCGGCCTCTTCATTGACATACAGATGCTGAAGGAAGCGTCTTTTTCATTCAATCCAAACTTGAATTGGCCAACTTCCACATCTACTATTGCTCAAGAAGTGGCTAGGAAGGGGTTTCCCAAGATGATTGTGACTTCAAAGTTGACTTTGTAATCTAAGATCACAAAGTCCGCATGAAATATAAATTTCATAACTTTGATGAGAGTACATCATAAAATATCCCCATAGGCTTCTTCACCATTCGTTCATCCATCAACATTCACATGTTCGTCAGAGTAGGGGCTCTCAATCCTAACTCTTTGAAGACTGCAAGGGACATTAGATTTATCCTAGCCCCTTTTCTTGCCATAGTAACCTCTATAATTATCTCTACAAGCATCATCTCTGTTAATGTTCTAAAGTTGGTTAGTTTGACATTGGCTCCAACAGTCCTTATTAAATGCTTGGGTATTAGTTCGACAACCCCTCAACTAATCAATAATTAAGCAAGTGTCCTCCTAATAATAAGGTTCCTCATACAACTATATTAACTTATTCCTAAATCTGCTTCATCATCACCTCCATGTTGGAAATATATCAAGCAAGCTCTTGCATTATCATATTATTTATTTTAGCTTGCTCTGAACTAATACTGACAACACATGAAATTTTTGTAGATGACCTATCTCTTTTCCCTCATGCATGATTCATATTCACCACCTTTCTAGCTTCTCAATATCCCTTGTGAATGATTGATCTAAAAAAATGCCCCTCATGAGGGTGTTAGCATATGCTTTGCTATTCTCATCCAGGACATGATAGAAGAACTTCTTCAAGGCATTATGAAGAATTTTATGGTCCGAGAAACTCCTCAACCACTATGTGAATCATTCCCATGTAGTACTGACCTATTCACTTAGAAGTCTGTTAAAGTTGTTAATTTGATCTGTCAACTTGAGCTTCTTCGATCTCGAAAAGTACATCTCTAAAATGGCCTTCTACAACTCAGCCCAACTGGTGATTCAACTCTACGGGAGCTCATATAGTCATAACACTGCATATCTAGTATGAGATAATAGGAAGATACAAAGTCCAGAACATCAATAAGCAGATTTTGTGTTCCCATTACACTTTTGCAAACATATATAACATTGTAAATATGACTATGCAGATCCTCTGATGGTAGACCTATGGATAATCCACGGGTTTGTAGCATCTAAAGCAACCCATTTGAGACTACAAACTTTTGGTCAGCCAGTAGTGGAAGAAACACAATTGCTCTACTAACCTCCATATACATAAGATATAACTGATATTGGTTCCACTCATAATCATTAGCATTGAAGTCTTGTGGGTGTGGAGCAATTTCCTTCAGAGTAGGTGTGTTGTCATCATTGTATTTTTCGCATTGTTTATCTTTTATTAGGCCATCCTTCTTAGTCATCTCTAGATCTCTAGGTCAAATAGAGTAATAGGAATGCCTCGACCTTTCATACTGGGCTAATACTACACCGGTGCCCTGAAATAAAACAAAAAAAATCAAAGAATGTAAAATGAGTGAAATAATGATTAAGTCCCAACCAATTTAATTAAAAAAGTCTATCCATAATACCTATCAACAATGCCAAAATCTTGATGTCACTAAAGGTACACCTCTTTTCTTAGGCTAAAGAGGTCATTATCAAGATATATAAGTTAATCAATGTTAGGTTCAAATACCACAAGGAATACAGTGGGCTTAGAAGAATTCACTACAATTTGGGTTGATTAACTATCTTATATCGCCAAAAGTAGGGGGGGAGGCTTTGTGACAGCTATAAAAGCTAATCCTAAACTAACACAAAAGTTAAACTAGTATGAAGGGGAATTAGGGTATTGTGTTCCTCATGCTTCCCTAAATCAGTATTACCAGATAATAGAATTCTTTTACAGTGTGTAGCAGGCAGAATGATAAGTTAAGTTCACCAAACCCTTTGGCCCAGGTGAGAGGCAAATTGCACGATATGCTTTCATCCATCCCTGCAGTGTGACATTACAACCCTTACTTATTGTCTAGTAAAATCTCCCCTTGACCCAGTTTGGTTGATTACACGAGAAACATGAATCACATCCTGTTAATCTATATCTTTTTCTATTCATTACTACCTTGATACAATCAGCAAGAATAGGTGAGTTCTAACGTTGGCCACCGCTAAAAAATATTTATTCTAAAGAGAATTATTTAATACATACATGCACACTTTTCAAGAATTATGAATTATTCAGTTTTACATTGTTAGTTCTTCACGGTTCTCACAACCCTAGTTGTTTATTTAGCTACTCATGATCAGTGTAGATTCAAGAATCAGGAATTTGAATAACGTAATTGAGCACTTATAGGAGAGAATTAAGAACAATAAATCTAAGTTCTTCACAAAGATTCACAAGATTGAATTTAAAGCACAAAAAATGTTCACAATTGTTTCTGTCAAACTCTTTACTGTTCTGTAACATTCCTTATGAAAATAACCTTAAAAACCTATTTATTGTCTTTAAAATACAAAACCAAAATAAAATAGGAGGATAGATTTGACAGACTAGCCCGTTGTCGGCCCTTCATACTTTACATCTTCAATTTTGGGGCTGACATCTATGACACCTATCTACAGGCCATATAAAGTTCTACGACCAATAAAGGGTTTTGTCTGCTAACTTTTCAGCAACTCCCTACTTTCTGATCCTCAGGGCATGCCACCAAGTCTATGGATCATAAAATCTTCTATGGCTTGTCTGCATGTTCATAAATTAAATTTCAGAATATCACCCTTTATTAGAATTTTGTACAAAACCAAATCTATGGCTTTTGGAATTCTCTATGGCTCGTAAAAGGTTTCATGAACTTCAACCTTTACAAAATCTACACACTTAGCCCAAAAATTGTGCCAATCCTATAATCCTACAAAACAAACCTAAAAACATATCAAATCTAGTAACTTAGCTTTGAAAAAACATAAAATTGTATGTTTCCAAGCATCAAATGTGTTGTATTTTGATAGGACATCAACTCCCTTAACTTAAAATTATTGCTTGTCCTTAAGCAATGGAGTCAATCTATATAAGTAGTACTGTAACACATAGAACCCAATCCAATTGCATACATCTTATTAAACTCAACCACATATACCACACTAAATTAAAAGCACATTAGATAGCTATCAAGCAACCCAATCATAGATCAACATATGTGATAGTGTAACAATGATAAGCAAGGTAATTATCAAAAAGCAGTAATAACTGAGTTAGTCCAATGTCAAGAATGTAATTCAAGTGCTATCATAGAAAGAAGTACCATATCCTTCTAAAGGTGATGTTCAAATTCAATGCTTCAGACTATGTAAAATCACTCACTCTCACAAAAAACATTCAAATACTATGATCAATAATAAATGCTTTCCCCTATACTCATGACTTTGACCTTTGACTACTTGTTAGGATCACTTTAGGACTTTGTTGGCTTATAACAAAGGCTCAGAGGGCTTTGGTATGATGTTTTGGGAGCATATTAACTAAAAGGACCTCCTTGACACTTTATTTTTCTACACTTTTGCCCTACTAACACAGTTATTTATCACCTCATTCTGCCTTTTTCCTATTTCAAACTTTTCTATGTGCCTTATCTTCATTTTTCTACTTTTCGCCTTTTATTTTTACATCATTTTTCTTTTTAACTTTGATTTTATGCATTACTCATTCTTCTTGCACCCATAACATATTCCTATCTCTTTTTTCTTATATCACTAGTTTTCACCCTCATTTCATTTTTACCCATACACCAGCAAGCCTAAAATTAGACTTTTGACCTAAGTCAAGGTGCAAAATATCCAACTTAGGAACCATGGCCACTTTTGGCAGCAACCATCAACTTAGGCTTTTTGCCTCGATCAAGGTGCACAATGTTCAAGGAAGGACTAGGGCCAATTTCATGATTTTACATGTAATAAGGCTAGGTAAATTATGTTTCTATGAAGAAAATGGTACATGTAAGCCTCAATTATTAGGATCAAAATACATTACACATTTGCTTGGTTATTTATGCTAAGTGGACTATTATGAACAACAACCTAATATCCTTCCTAACCCACTGACCTACAGTCTAACTCAAAGTAATAGGGAAAGTTCTGAATTGAAACATACTATATGAATTTAGCAAGGAAAGCTTACACTCACATGGCACAGATTAGACTATCAATAAAAATTCTCAGATCATGCTTTTCATCTTGATTCATCCTCACTTATCAGCACAAGCATTGTCATTAATCAAATATATATAGTTGCTATCAAGACTAACTAACAATCTTATAGCTAACACAGATGTTGGCAAAGAAAATAACATGTTCTGATGTCAAATTATTCTTTGGAAGAGTCAACTGGATCCGGGATCTCCCAAATGGCCACCAAAATTTGGAATAAAATTTGAGTGAGGCCTTCTGGATACAATCAGATGAAGTGGCTATACATGTAAGGTCTTAGCCCTTCTACACAATCTGTGCAGCAACCCATCTCATAAAATGGGCCTTGGGACTCTAGTCTCTCATTAGGGTCTTATTCCTGGTCTTCCCCATTCTATAGTCATATGCTATTATTGATCTGTGTGATGCAAACTCTTGTCCAAACAACATAGGGCATATGGCCATCTCAATAATAGCCGCCCACCGGCCCCTCACACTAGTGTTCGTCAATCCAAGCTGAGCGAGTGGTTTCTTACCCTTGGGAAGAGTACTGAGAATTTTGGCTGCATAGATGGCGTAGAACTCATGAACCATGGTTATGAAGCACTTCCCAGTGCTCTTCCAAGCCATTAGATCCCCTATTTGTTGATAATGTCTTTATAGCTAAAGATACTATCTTGATTGAAAGTGATGATCTAGGGTTTCTCAAAAGTAGAGCTAGCTGGTTTGGCTTTCTCATTCCACTACATGCCCTTCGTGTAGATCTGTCGCATACCATCAACACACCACCAGCTAGATAGAACATTCAGAGGTAATTGAGATGCCTGAGATAATTTAGAGGTAATTGTTATAGTTGAGGTAATTCAGAGGTAATTGTGCAGCAGAGGACTCTGTCTCCGACTTATCGTCAGACTCTGACACTAACTTCTCTCTGGATGGAGTCATATAGATAGAGCTACTACAATTGTTGCCTCACTTGTTAGACATGGAGAGTATACAATAACAGCTAGGTTCTTAGTTTGCCCATGTCTTATGACAGCATGTGTCTGTGGATGCTTAGTCTCCGAGTCAGGTTAGACACTGAGATCTTCAATCAAAACACTAACCTTGGGGTTGTTCAGATCCCACAAGGGCTAATCTCTTGGCCTCCACTACAAGGCTCTCATCTCATCACGTCTTGGATTTGGGTCCATATTACCTGAAACATATATATTTAGAAATAATGGTTAGCCCAATGAGTCAAGAGATAAATAGTAAAATCATTTCAGACTATGCCATAACTAGAACTATGAAGACACTTCTACGAGTTGTAAAAGGCCCTTGCAATAATAGTGTTCATATATTTTTTAATAGAATTGCATCTATGAGAGTAGGTATGACTCATAGAAGACTACTTCATAGAAGTGTTCCTGTGTTTGAGTTTTTATATTCAGGGATCTACGAGACTTGTCTAGATGGTCACGTCTAATGCTTCTCAGAAACTTTATGCTTTTGGATTTTCATATGAAGGGTAACTATCACTCATGGATATTTCCACATGCCATAGACGTCCCTTATAAATTGAAAAACCCAGAACCCTAAATTTCCAAGACTAATAAGACTGACCACACACAATATTTTTAATAGTTAATTTAGCATGGAAGTAAGTTATGCCAAACCTGCACATGATTTTAATCAAACACCCAACACCCACATGTAATTCCATTTATACGACCCCATTAAATATTATTTTTCAAATTTTCCCAAGCCAACCGACTCTTTTTGATTGAATTACCTACACACATATGCCATAACACATAGATTTTTCGAGCACAAAGCCAATTTAATTTAAATGACATATAATGAAATGTTTGTCATATACAGTATTCAAACATATAGACAAGGCAACACACACAAGTTTCCCACTTTTAATCATATTCAAGTATTGGCAACATTATTAGTCATGATTGAAATTTAAGCACAAAAAATGACAAATATGAGTTCAAACCATTACTAGTCCAATTACAATGCTCGACAATTAAGTTCGACTTAATCACAACATGTCTCGTATTCAAAATGGTTTAGAACCAAGAAACTATCTAACTTAAGCGAAAAAAGTGCTGGAAATTGATGGAGGAACTGAGGAAGGGGAACCCTAGCATTGTTAGAAACTGCCAATAAATTTGCTAGAAATAGGGTGGTGGCCAATCGTCGATGGTTTTTTGTTTATGAAACAAACATATGCCAAATGGTACCCACTCCTTTGGATGGTCGGGGGCTGAGCAACACGCCCAAGTTGTATTATAAATAGCAAAATGATCAAAAGTATAAAGGAGGGGGACATAAACCTTACCTCTGCCCTATGGTGGTTCATAAATCGGTGAACCCTCTAAGGTCGGCCAATTTATCCCCAATAATAAAGGAAAAAAATAAACCTATCATCTAAGAACTTACGAGAGGACTCCTATCAATACAAAATACTAGGAAAGTGATAAATACGGGAGCCTCTCCCTTTACATAATAACCCTACAACTACACCCAGATCTTCTATGACTGCACCTAGACATACCCTATGAGAAGATCACGAATGGGATCAAAATGCTTCAAAAAGGCTCTATATTTCTATTCAAATTTCTCCTCCAAAAGTTAGCCATACCAGATTTATCAATTCCATAATAGGCCCTGGCCTCTCTAGGAAGCATATTGTCAGTAAAAACAAACTTGGGGCAAGTGATGGAATAACTATGCTTAGCTAAGGAATCTACAACAAAATTAGTTTCCCTATAGTTGCGACAATAATTAAACTCTTCCAGTTGATAGATGATGATATAAATCTTACTAAGAAGTTGACTATTGACAAAAGATGTTTGAATTTGGGGCTTAATCCAGATAACAAATATCTCTGAATCCATCTCTAAAATTACCTTCTTGTACCCCAAATATAAACACCAACACAAACCAAAGTAAGATGCTTAAAGTTTAGCTTGGTTATTAATACCCATCCCCACAGGAGAAAGCAAAAGCAAAGACTAGATGACGAAGATGGTTTGTACAAATACATCTAATACCAATGTTACTAGTGCAAGAAAGACTACTACCATCCTTATTTAATTTAACAAACTCAATAGCTCATTTTTGCCATACCAGTCTTGAGATTCCTACTTGGAAGTGGAAGGTGATTAATATAGATTTTGTGGTTGGGTTGCCCAATACTAGAAAGAGTTTTGATTTCATTTGGGTGGTGGTTAATAAGATGAAAAAATCAGCTCACATAATACCTATTATGACCATATATGAGTCCGAAGATTATGCAAGGCTATATATTCATGGATTGTTAAGGCAGCATGCAATTCCTTTGTCCATCATATTGGATTATGGGGTACAATTCACTACACACTTTTGGAGGTCCTTCCAAAGGGGTCTTGGTACTAGAGTTAAGCTTTCTACGACCTTCCACCCTCACATGGATGGCCAAGCCGAAAGGACCATCTAAACCCTTGAAGATATGCTTAGAGCATGTGTGTTGGAACTTAAAGGTTGTTGGGATGATCATCTTCTATTAATTGAACTTGCCTACAACAATACCTATTGTTCTAACATTGGTATGGCACCATTTGAGGCTCTTTATGGGAGATGTTGTAGATCAGAGGTTGGTTGGTTTGAGGTTGGTGAGGTAGCTTTATTTTGACTAGTTCTGGTTATGGAGGCTCTTAAGAAGGTTAAGATAATTAGAGAAAGGTTTAAGATGGCCCAAAGTCATCAAAAGTCTTATGCTGATGTGAGGAGAAGGGATCTTGATTTCAAAGTTTGTAATTGGGTTTATTTGAAAGTGTCACCCATGAAGGGTGTTATCCTTTTTAGCAAGAAGGGAAATTTGAGCCCAAGATATATGGGCCCTTATAAGGTGATAAGGTGGGTTGGCAAGGTATCTTATGAGTTAGAATTGCCTAGGGAATTGGATTTGGTTCACTCGATGTTTCATGTGTCCATACCGAGGAAATGTGTGGATGATCTTAATGCCATTATGCTTCTTGATGTTGTAGGTATTATGGAGGAGAATTTGACAAATGAAGTAGGTTCAGTTCAGATTCTGGGCACGCAAGTGAAGAGGTTGAGAAACAAAGAAGTGGCATTCATTAATGTCCTTTGGAGGAATTAACAAATCGAGAGTGCTACTTGGAAGGCTAAAGAAGTTATGCAAAATTAATATCCTTAACTTTTTGACTCTAATCAAACCTAAGGTATTGATCAAAGTCCTTCATTTTATCTCAAGTATTAAGTTCAGTGACATGTCATTGCCTATATTCATTGTTAAATTGACAAGTTCATAATGATTTTACGCTTATGATAGAATAAAGCAAAATGGCTCTTTAAACTATCTGTGCTTCTTCATTTGTGAAGTAGCAGTTAGTCAATGCAACTTTCGACGCTCCTCATGGGTCATCTAGAAATAGATGCTTTATGTTTTTAAACATACGGGTTAGGCTGCGTACATCCGACCTCCCCTCACCTCGCAATGAGCGGGATCCTTTTGAGGCACTGGGTATGTTGATGATGATGAAGTTTTTGAAATGATGTTTAAGTGCATTATTGCATATCTTTGTGGGCTGATATTGTTATGTTTATGCATCTCATATACGTCTCGTTGACACTCAGGGACAATTGTACCCAAGGGGAAGATACTGTAACAACCCCAAAAAGTGCTTGAAAATGTGCCTCGAAAGTGCCCGAGATTGTAATTTTCATATATCTCAAAATTTGTGCGTTATATCGATAATTTGACTTCATATTCTTGTTCAGGGGATCATTTTAAGTAGAAAATGGGTCTATTTCTGATTTAAGAGAAAAAATTATTAATTTCAATTTTCAAAAATTTCATTTCTAGAGAGCAAAGTGCGCCAATTCTGCGACACGCAGGTGTATATTTTGTGACTGTTTTCTTCAACTCAGTCTAAGACTTTTAAGTCTTGGGACTAAGTGTTCCCATTCACTAAAATACCTATACTTATCCATATTTCACCCCTCACATCATCTAAGACATTTTCCATTATTCACTCAAACGCTTAGCCAAATTTTCACTCCTTAATTCAAGTGTCAAACTCATATCCGGAACTAAGGATTTTCTTCAAGATTTAAGTCTCCATCTCAATCTTCATCAAAATTTTCTCCAATACAAAGGTATGGGGGTTTCTTTCATGGATTCTTTTCACCCATGATACCGAAGCTTCCTCTTACTCTAATTTGGATGATTTAAAGTTGATTTATAATTGGGTCTATCTTATTATGAAAATCACTACACACTATGTTGAATCTCATGAAATTGTGACTATTTTGCTATGCTTTGAGTTGTAAAATGAAAGTCTATTGTAAGATTTGATGAAGGGTTTTGATGTTTATTATTTGGGGGTAGTTCATGCTGTTGATTTATGATTTTACAATGGCTTTGCTTGCATAATTTCACTCTTGAATTGCATGGTTTTACACTATCACTGCACACTCGCCAAATGTTTGATAAAATGCTCGATTACGGTTCATTGAGGAATCAAAGTCTCAATGCATGTCTTATGTAATTAATGATGTTATGATTATGAAAGAAAAGTATGTCTATGATGTTATTATGATGATAGAAGGAAAGTACATATAGGATATTTCTCTATATTGTGTTGAATTGAGCATACCTAATCGAGGGGTATGCCTCAATTACCATGTGAGGTAAGGTGTGGCCATCATCTAACCTATCAAGGGGTTTGTACTTTGGCACCATGGGTGGTAGAGTTTGACCACCCTACAACCTATCAGGGGGTTTGTACCTTCGTAACCTATTGATGGTTTTGTATCTCAATCACCATGGGTGGTAGGATCCAACAATCAACCATAGTATGGTCCATTTTCACATTTGTATTATGATATATGAAGTGTGCCTTTAATGCAAGCATCATTCATGCATGTCATCTGGCTTTTACTAACGCATCATTGATGCATGTAATCTTGCTATATGCTAGTTAATTGCTTAAAATATGCATATCAAATATGTCACATATCTCTTGTTGCATTTCACCCTACATACTAAGTACATTGAAATATACTAACGCATACTATTGCATACAAGATATCACCATGTAGCAACTGGTGCACATGTTGATCATTTTCTTCCTCCATGTGGCTAGTTTAGTATTACTCAAGCTAGTTGGTGAGTCCTCCACTTCAGGGACATTAGTCTAAGTTTCTCTTATTATGTACTGAGACACTCTCCTTTATTATTTACTTTAGCTATGAAGGTGATCCCAGTTGCTTTGTCTTGGCCCCAACTCTTATCTATGTAATAAAAGTTTTGTTAGACATGCTATGTATCTATGTTGTAAGCTTAACATCTATAGACTCTTGTTGTTCCTGATATGGAAGTGTTCTCTTAGCCCCGGTTGTCCCCAATTTGTTATTTCTTATTGTATTATATTGCTTGTGTGACAAAGAATATGTTATGATATGCTATAAGGCATGTTTGGGTTTTCCATTTACCAGTCATGTCTAGGCCTTAGGCTTAGTTGGTGACATTTTAAGCTTTATTTGTCTAGGTGGTGAGTGTGTTACGTTCGAGGGAGACTTGTAGAACCTAGACAAGTTCAAAACTTCCGTGCGATTTGTGTTTCTGGAGTTAGTTTATACAAGGTTCAACTTTTAATGAGCATACCTTTTAGAACACATAGAACTAGATGACCCATAGCATATCAAATGTAAGGCCTTTGAGTTATCTTTCCAATAAACTTTGTTTTACCTCATTCCGAGATCAGATGGAGTTATGCCCGTGTTCATTGAACCCTCCCATGAAGTGATGCCGCATGGGCAGCCACATAGGTTGTGTAGCATCTCACGACTCATGCGATTGAACTGGGCCAAAAATAGCCACTTTGTTGCTAAGGCATGTGCAATGATAGGCCACATGAGCCATATGGTGTGGGATAGGCCGTGAGACCCTCCATGAGGCTTTCGGAGCGAAACTTTTACTTATTGTAAAATTATCTTTCTTGTAACTTTTGCAATTTTTTCTAAGTATACTTTGATGGACAATGGACCGCGTGACCTCACATTGCCCATGAACCAGTCCGTGAGGTGACACTTAAGCAAAATAAATTCCATGTGCCAAGTTTCTAATATCTAGAAATTGTCTAAGTGTTGATTCACGGGCATTCCACATGAAACGTGGAGTGCCATATGACCTATGTAACCTCAAGTGAGATGACACTTTATCAATTTTCTTCTACATTAACTAATACCATTTTTGTGAATTTAATCCATTCTAATGACCTTGTCAGACCTCCAATGTTGTCTTAACCTCCCTAAAAGACTTAAACCCTATTCATAAAGATTAAACACATAATACTTAGCTTGAAGCCACTCTCATATTATCTCAAAAGCATCTATCAATATCCCAATACAAATTCAAGGAAACTCAAGAGCAATCTTTGGATTCCAAGACCCACTTCGAAGGTTCAAGTCTTTCACAACCCAATTCCAAGAAATTCAAAGTCTAAGGCATTCAACCATTGGGTCCTTTCATCCATGGTGCCCAACTTTTGTGTTTACATAAATTATATGTTTCTATGTAGATTTACTTATGCATATTATTTATTATGAATTTGACTAGGAACTATGTCGGGGTTTCATAAATGTGTGATTGTTTAAGCATGTTTTGAGGTATGAATCTATTATCTCTTTTTATATTTGATGAAGGGTTTCAATGTATATTGTTGGACGGTATTACCAAGTGTTAGTGGGTTGATTTACCTCGTGTTTTCTTGGATGATTTCACTCTTGAATTGGATGGTTTTATACTAGCATTACACAACCGCCAAGTGTTTGATAAAATGTCCGATTAAGATTTCTTGAGTTGTCGAAGGACTAATGCATGGTATATGAGTTAAGTGACTTTATGATTATGAAAGGAATATGTATATGAGTTGTTATCATAGAAAGTATCTATAGTGTTGTAAGTTGACCATACCAAATATGAGGGGTATGTGGCTTACCTACGTTGTCGAGTGTTGGCAAATCTGTACTACCAAAAAGATAAAGGGTATGTACCTCACCTTGTTGGGTGTTGGATTTCTTATACTGCTAAAGATGAGGGGTATGTACATCATCCACCCTCCAAGCTTGTGACATACCTTGGATTCCAAGTAGTAAGTTGCTTGGTCTATGATGATGGTCTCTTCCTATTATGTTCTATCTAAGCAGATCTTACTCAAGCATTTATCATGCATGCCATGTTGCTAATATGCTATATCTTGCCTATACATATGCATGTTGACTATGTTTCCTATCTCTTGCTGCATTGTATCCTACATACTTAGTACATTTGAATATACTAATGCATACTCTATGCCTACAGGATGATACCATGTAAGTGTCAGAGCTCCTCATGATCATCCTACTTTTTGTTAGCTTTGACATCTTAAAGATAGATTGTGGTGAGTCCTCAAGTTCGGGGACACTAGCCTTTCTCTCTCTTGCTTGTGTTATTTTCTTACGGTGAACACTTGTTAGAAAATGGGTCAGCTAGAAAAGTTTTTCTTGGCCCTACCTAATCTATGTTAGAGGTGTTGTTTGACAAGTTATGTATTTATATTAAGCTTTGACTCTTTATGATTTATGCTACTAAACTCTTCTCTTAGTCTTTATCTTTAATTGTATTATCTTAATGTTGTTTACTTTGCTTCCACAACAAAGGATGCGTGAATAATATTCTAACAGGCTTGTTTGGGGACCCTTTGGGTTCCCACTCGTTGTGTCACATTTCAGTCATAGGCTTGGATCATGACATACTTGGTATGAAAGCACTAGGTTTTTAATGGTCCTCGACATCAAACACACTAAGTCAATTAGAGTCTTCTTCATGGTTGTTAAGTACGCCACAACTATGAGCTAGAGGCTATTATGTGTTTTTAGGAAATGTTTACCTTCTTCTTACTCTATGCCATGATATAGAAGTTAAGACAAGTTTTTGCCATTGTTAATGCTCTTTGCATGATAGATCATGCCTATCCAAATAGGAAGAAGAGACCATGCACCCGAGGAGATATCGACTCCTCCCGCTCCTCAAGCTCCTCAATATGGGGGAGATGCTCATGATGAATTCTAGGATGCTATCACCATGCTCACCCATGCCATGACTAATTAAATAAAATAAGGGTCCGAAGCCCCCCATGCTCTTATACAGGCTTTAATGGTGAGAGACTACACTTGAATGAACCCATCAGAGTTTTATGGGTCTAAAGTAGATGAGGACTCTCAAGAAATTATTGATGAGGTATACAAGGTGTTGGCTATTATGGGTATTACTTTAGGGAAGAAGGTGAAGCAAGCGGATTACCAACTTTAGGGGGTGGCCTAAATATGGCTTACTCAATGGAAGGAGTAGAAGGGAGACAACAATGTGATTCTTTGGGAGGAGTTTAAGGCGACATTTGTCAACTAGTTCTTTGCTCTCGAAATAAGGGAGGCCAAAATGATAGCTGTCATATATTTGTAGCAAGGATCTATAAGTGTGAGGGAGTATGGCCTCAAGTTCAACCAATTCTCCAAATATGCTCTGCAATTGATTGTTAAGCCATGGTCTAGAATGAATAAGTTTATTATGGGTGTAGCCTATTTGGTGAATGAAGAATGTCATACCGTCGTGCTAATAGGTTATATGGACTTGTCCTACCTTATGACTTATGCGAAACAATTAGAGGGGGAAAATTTGAGAAAGAGAAGGGGTAGTATAGTCAAGAGGGCCCATTTTGAAGAAATGTTCCGAAGTCCTAAAGGTAGCCAGTTTCCTCAAGGCCAAGGGTCCTCCAATGCTCCTAATGAATGTTTTGCCAATGACAACTCAAGGGTGCAAGGTAATAGTGGTGTGGGGCCTAATGCTATGTGTCCAAAACATGGTAGAGACCATTGTGGCCCATGATTGAACGACACTAATGCTTGTTATAGTTGTCGAGAAATTGACCACAAAAAGGTTAATTGTCCTTTTAATCAGAATAAAGGTAAAGATATTCATCCACAAGGTACTAATTTAGCCCCTTTGGGGAGAGGAGACCAACAAGGTGGTTTCCCAAGGCACAATCAGTTCTATGGTCTTCAAGGGAAGCAAGGACAGATGAGGCAGTCGATGTTATTATTGGTATGTTGAGGTTTCATTTTACTTTGTTATGTATGTATTAATGGGTTTGGGTGCCAATATATCTTCTATTAATCCCTTTGTTGCTAGTGTTCTTCATGTGTGTCCCAAGTTGTTATATAAACTTTTGGTGTGTACCCTATTTGTGAGTTTATTATTACTAAGAAGGTTCGTAGAAATTGTTCCATGGTCATATTGCATAGGTCTTGTCTTGTGATATTGTTGAATTAGATATGGTAGCTTTCGATGTCATACTCAAGGTGGATTAGTTGCATCCATAATGTGTCTCTATGATTTGTAAGACCTATAGAGTTAGATTTCTATTCCCTAATTAGCATGTCATTTAGTGGAAAGTGATGATGACAGTGATCAAGGTAGATTCATGTCTTGTAAGGGTTAGGGATATTGAGCCTAAGGTCCTTCCTGTTGAGTCGATTTCGGTGGTCAATGAGTTCTTCATGTCCCGTACGAAAATTTAAATTTTGGGCAGCACCATTTAGTTTAGATAGTACACCGACTATATCCATAGGTCTCAAGAATAGGGTCTTTAAATCCTACCTTGATATGTTTATGGTGGCCTTTAGTGATGATATGTTGGTTCATTTCTGCAAGAGAGGAAGATCTTCTAAATCATTTGAGGGGGATGTTGCAAATTTTGAGGAATAAGAGGTTTCTTACTAATTATAGAAAGTGGGAATCTTTGGGTAGCAAAGAGGTTGTTGGAGAAGTACACTAGTTGGCTAGATTGGGAATGAGGTTGGGTGAAGTTGAGAATAGAGGTTTTCTCCCAAAGGGGAGATAGTGTCCTTAGGTACCAAGGTATGTTATGTGAGGCTAATATTGAATATTCAAGGGAGATTTATGGGAGGGATGGTTTTAGCGGGAACGGACTTGGAAATGGGTACCATAAAAGAAAATGAGACTTATTAGGAGGGATGTTAAGAAGCAAAAATGTGGCATCCGTCAAGACCTGTTGGCAATAGATAATCTGAAAGTTCCACTAGAAACGCCGAGGTGATCTTGGTAGAAGCGACATCCCTATCTTTCCAATCCACCTAAGCGTAAGGTATTAGGTTTTTCTTTTCCCAAGCGGTCCCAATCCTTTCAACTCTTGAGTCTCATGGCATAACATGCTTGCACACCCATTGAAATTATTTATATTATGTTTGAGATGAATTAAATACATTTTGGCATTTGTTTTAACTACTTTATAGTTTTCAACTAGTAAACTATGCATTGATCTTATAGTTGGAGGTTTGATGTTCTAAGTCAAGTTTTTCAAGCCTAGTTCTTCGACATTCGAGGATGAATGTTACCAAGGGGGAGATATTGGGATACCTCATAACTCCATGCTCTCAAATATCCATGTTTCAAGCGTCATTTGTTTAGGTAGGGAGTGACTTAGGGTCATGGTAGAGTTCTTGTACTTAGATGAGTTCAAGACTTCCTACGAATTGAGTTTTGTGTGTTTCTTTATGTAAGGTTCAAATTGGAATGAAAATAACTTTTAACACACATAGAATTGGACAACCCACAACATGTAAAATGAAATCCCTTTGAGTTAGCTTTCCAACGCACTTATTTTCACCTCATTCTGAGTTAGGATGAAGGACCTAAGCCTATTTTTGTAGAACTATCCGGTGCAGTGATGCCACACGGGCCATGTGGCAACATGAGCCATGCGTCAACATGAGCCATGTGACTGGGCTTGGCCTAAAATGGCCACTTTGTGGCCAAGTCACATGCCTTGATAGGCCACACAAACCGTGTGGTATGGCAAAGACCGTCAGGCTTGCAGAGTGAAAATTTTTCTAAGTGTAACATTATCGTTTCGTAACTTTCATGAATTTTTCTAAGTATGGTATGATGGACCTGTAAAAACACCAAGTGACCTCACATGGCCCGTGAACCAGTCTGTGAGGTGACAATTAGGCAAAAAAACAACTAAAAGTGTTGGCCAAGTTTCCAATTTCTAGAAATTGTCTTAAGTGTTGGTTCATGGGCACTCCACACGAACCGTGGAGTGCCACACGAGTCGTGTAACCTCAAGTGAGATATCACTTTGCGAATTTTCCTATTTGTTCACTAATGGCATTTTTGTAAATCTAATCCATTCTAATGACCTTTTTAAACTTCCAATACTATCTTAACCTCCCCAAAAAAACTAAACCCTATTCAAAAGGATTAAACTCATTACTCTCAACTTAAAAACACTCTCAAATTCTCTCAAGAGCCTCCATCGAAACCCCAATACAAATTCAAGGAAACTCAAGTGCAAGTTTTGGATTCCAAGACAGACTTCCAAGCTTCATGTCTTTCACAATCCAATTCCAAGAAACTCAAGTTCTAAGGTATATGGGTTTCAAACATTGGGTCCTTTTACCCGTGGTGCTCAACCTTCCTTTTTACATAAATTGTATGTTTCTAAGTTGATTTACTTATGGGTCTACTTATTATAAATTTAAGTATGAGCTATATTGGGGTTTCATAAAAGTGTATTTATTTAAGCATGTTTTGAGCTATGAATCTATAATCTATTTTGATATTTGATGAAGGATTTCAATTTATATTGTATGAGGGTATTACCAAGTTATCACGATCCAAGCCTAGGGCCTAGACAAGACACGACAAATGGGGAACCCGAAGGAACCCCAAACAAGGCTCTCAACTTGTCATTACATATCATTGGTCGCGGAAGCATATAAAAATATTAAAGAACAAGAATAGGGGCAAGGTGCTAAGGGAAAATCTTGCAAAATATCATAGTCAAGAGACAAGAGTCAAACTCATATCACAGATACACAACATATCCAACAACCACCTCTGCTACATAAATAAGAGCATAAAAAGACAAAGCAACTGGGCTCACACTAATAGTCAAATAGAACATAAAGAAGAGTGCCTCAATACATAATAAGAGTGTAGAATAAGGATCCTGAAGTAGAGGACTCACCAACTTGCTTGAGTAGCACCGAACTAGCTACTTGGAGGAGGAGGGTCAACTTAGGCTTCGATTCCTACATGGTAGTATCATGTATGTAAGAGTATGTTTTAATATGTTTTAATGTACTAAATATGTAGGATGCAATGCAACAATAGATAAGCATCATAATCAAAATGCATAATATAAAGCAATAGGCATAATATAACATATGGTCTGTATGATCAATGCTTAAGTAAATCATGTTTAAGGAACTCATGCTTATATAGGATATCATATGTTTAGAAGATACAGGGCTAGATTTTCAAGGTACAAACCCCTTGGTGGTTGTGTAGTACATACCGCTCACATGGTTGATTAGTACAAATCCCCACCTCAATTACTCGGTCTCTAATACCCCTTGATCGGGTATGGATTAATTATATAGTCAATCACATCATATCTCATGCTTTGGACTTTTAACTCCTTAAGAAGGCACATCCAGATAATTTTGTCAAAAACAATGAAATATAGTGATAAAATCATCATGATAATCCACTGTAAAACCATCAATCATCACCTTGCAACACCTTCAAGCAACATATATTAAAACCCCTTCTCAAATCTTATAATAGATCAAATATTTATAACTAAAAACATAGCAAGACAATTATAATTTCTCATAGCTTTAACATAGTGTGTAATGAATTTCATAATAAGCAAGGCCTATTTGTAAATCAACTTTAAATTGTGCAATTTTAGTAAAAGGAGGTTAGGGCAACGTAGGTAGAAGGACCTAATGGCTAAAATCCACATACCTTATCTCATAGATGAACTTGATAAAGATTGGAGATGCAAACTTAATGCTAGAAGAAGAACCTTGAAGGAGAACCTTAGCTTGGGATGAGGGTTTGGGACTTGAATTCTGGGATTGCAAATATGGCTAAGTGTTTGAGTGAGTATTGGGAAATATTTAGGATGACATGAGCATGAAATTAGGCTAAGTATGGGTAAAAACACGTATGCAAACCATTAGGCCTGAGACTTGACATTCTTGGATTGAGTAAAAAAACCTGTCCATTTTTATACTATGGCGCATCGCAAAAGCAACTCGGATTTACCACTAGAAATCATATTTTTGGAATTTCATAATTGATAATATTTTGCTTTTAAATCTGGGTTAGAATTTATTCACCTAATTTTGACCCCTGAACAAGAATATGATGTCGAATTTTTGAAAAATCAAACAGATTTTGAGATATATGGAATTTAAAATTCCAAGAAATCAGAGGCATACTTTTGGGAACTTTTTTGGATAGTTTCACAAGTGTTGGTGGGTTGATTTACTTCAAGTTTTCTTGCATGATTCCCCACTTGAGTTGTAGGGTTCTATACTAGCATTACACACTTGCCAAGTGTTTGATAAAATGTCAGATTAAGGTTTCTTGAGTTATTGAAGGCCTAATGCATAGTATATGAGTTAAATGACTTTTATTATGATAAAAGGAATGTACATACAAGTTGTAACCATGAAAAGTATATATAGTATTAAAAGTTGACCATTCCATAAATGAGGGGTATGTACCTTATCAATGTTGTTGGGTGGTGGTAATTCGGTACTACCAAATATAAGGGGTAAATACCTCATCCACCTTCCATACGGGTGGCATGTCTTGGATTCCAAGTACTAAGTTTCTTGGTATATGATGATAGTATCTTTCTACATATGTATTATGTTCTATCTAAGCATGTTTTACTCATACATTGATCATGCATGCCATGTTGCTAACATACTATCTCTTGCCTATACATATGCATGTTGACTATGTTGCCTATCTCTTGTTACATTGCATCCTATATACTTAGTACATTCAAATGTACTAATGCATACTCTATGCATACATGATGATACCATTTAAGGATCAGAGCTCCTCACGATCATCCTACTCGTGGCTAGTTTTGACATCTTGAAGTTAGCTTATGGTGAGTCCTTATAGTTGGGGACATTACCATTTCTCTCTTGCATTTGTAATTTTCTTATCATGAACACTTCTTACATAAATGTAAGCCTGGAAAGATTGTCTTGTCCCCTACCTAATCTATGTTAGAGGTGTTGTTGGACAAGTGATGTAATTACATTGATCTTTGACTCTTTATTATTTATGCTAGTAAATTCTTCTCTTAGTCTTTATCTTTAATTGTATTCTGTTGATGTCGTTTACATTGCTTCCGCGACCAAGGTTGTGTGAATGGTATGCTAAGAGGATTGTTTGCGGACCTTTGGGTTCCCATTCGCCATCTCACATCTATACCCTACGCTTGGGTCGTGAAACAATTATCCCACCAGCAATATAATGTACCAGAGATAGTTTTCCATCGAATATGTGTTCAAATCCTCACTTTGTTTCTCATCATGCACTTCCAAACCAAGGACTGTCTAGTATCCTACTTCTTAGCAATTGGATTGGCCATTTCACAATACATGGCATGTAGAAAATCATCTTAAATAGTCTTCTTAGTCCTAAATATCCTTTATTGCTTGTATTAGAAAGAGATATAAACATCAGTTCCCTCTTCATCATAAGGAAAGCTATGGCTTTTCCAAGAAGCCCAATGATACTTTTTCCTATCATTCTTCCATCCCCAAAAGAAATTAGCCATCAGGCCATGGATCTGCTTAAGCATAGTTCAAGGGGGGAACATAGAAGAGAGTAGATGAACTGGAAGAGATTGGAGAACATGTTTAACAAAAATAGCTCTTCCACTATAACAGAGAAACCTTGTTTGCCAACCAATTGTCCTAGTAAGAACTTTGGCAAACAAACTAGAATAAAAAATGACTTTTTGTCTGCCAATATAAATAGGACACCTAAGTATGTCGTAGGAATCTTAATTTGAGTAAAGGTAGTAATCCTTCTAATGGTACTGACATCAGCATCCAAGTCACAATTAGGTACTAGGAAGTGACTTATATCTTTGTTGATGAGTTGACTAGACACACCTTAATAAGTAGTCAGATTTTGCATGATAAGATCAGGAGGTCTTTTAATACCAAATGTGAAAATGATCACATCATCTACAAATTTTTGATAATTCACCTGGGGCCATTCTTTTGCATGAAGAATCCATGATAATCGGGGATGAAATTAAGTCTATTAAGAAGTCTATAAAGCACCTCAGCACCCAAAATAAAAAGAGCAGATGAAAGAGGATCACCCTGCTTGAGCCCTCTAGTAGAGTGAAAGAAACTATGTCTAGAGCTATTGACAATGACTGAGTACCATTTGTTAGCCATAATCCTCTATAATATATTAATAGAAGTCTCACCAAACCCCATTCTTCTCAGAACTAGGCAACTGTAGACCAAGATACATTGTCATATGCTTTGGCCATATCAAGCTTGATAACCATATTATCTCCTTTATTTGGCTTCTTGATCTGATCGATAATCTCTTGAAATAACATAATATTCTAAGAAATGCTCCTATTTTTCAAATTCAAACTAATTGAGAGAGATCAAGGTAGGAAGAATAGGAGCAAGTTATTGACACAGAAGCATAGAGATAATTTTACTAGTGATATTGCTGAGGCTGATAGATTTGAACTCAGAAATTTTATTAGGATGGTTCACTTTTTGTAGTACAACCAAACAAACATAAGAGAAATACTTGGGGATGGTTTGGCCATAAAAGAAATCCTAAATGACAATGAATGTATTGTCCTTGATAACATCCCAAAAAGCTGAAAAAATTTTCCATTCATACCATTAGGTCCAGTAGTAGAGTTAGGATTCATGGAAAACACCACAGTTTCAGCTCATCCATAGTGGACAAAGCTTGGAGATGATTATTTTGATCATCAGTGTCCATTTGAGGAATACAATGTCGAGCCTTCTCCTAGATGTATTTGTCTTCACCAGTAAATATTTTTTGGAAATGGTTACAAACAACTGTAGCAATCTCATTATCACCTTGATATCAATTCCCTTCATCATCTTGTATGGTGTGAATATGTGATCTTCTCCTTTTACTACTAATTAAAGCATAAAACTAAATAGAATTAACAACCCTTCTTGAAACCATTCAAGTTAAGTCTTTTGTTTGTGAACTGAACTTTCAAGCTTCAGATATTTAATGAACTCAGCATATAAAAAGTGCAAAGCAATCCTAGTGTAATCATTATGAGAATTAATTGGATTTTCTTCAGCCACTCTAACTTTATATTCAAACTCTTTGACCTTGGAATGAATATCTTCAAATATAGTTTTGGACCAATTGCTAAGTGTAGAAGATAACCTCTTCAATATTTAATGAAATATCCACATAGTATTACCCTACACAAACCTATTCTACTAACAGTATCCACAAAGGACTGATGATTTGTCTAGTAGTTTAGAATTTTATAATACTTGATATGGTTGGCCTGGCAATCAACCATCTCTAAAAAATGAGGTGTGTGGTTAGAACCAGTGGAAGGAAGGTGATAAATAAAGGAGTAAGGCCTGTCCTCCAACCATCTGTCATTAACCAAGGCCCTATTAAGCCTTTTCTAGATTCTCTTACTAAATTCTTTATGGTTGCATGAGGTCAAACTCTTGCCATTGAAACTCAAATTCTTGAGACCCCAAGCTTCAATGGTGTTTATAAGCTCAAATCTATTCTTCATAGAGTAAGGAATATCCCCTAGCTTCTTGTCAAGACAAGAAATCACATTAAAGTCAGCAATAGCACACTAAGATTTATCAATGTTAGCATAAATGAGTAACTTGTCCCAAAGAGGTTTTCTGAGCTTATCTTTGCACTTAGCATAGACAAAAGTCATGATGAAGGAATGAGGACACAACATATGGTTAAGAATACAAGTGATGTGTTGATCTTCATTATATAGGATTCTAAAATCAACACCTTTACTCGAAAACAACCAAATTTTATAATTGGGGTTGCACACAGCATATTCCATATATAAATGAGCCCTAATGTTTTGGAGTTGAGAACTGTCAGAAAAGGTTCTAGAATAACAGAAAAGGAAAGTTGATGCATAGCTTTAAGACATTTTATTCTTTACATCACACCATGGGTACTAATACCCCTCATATTCCATACTAAGCTATTAATCATTGAGAACAATTGGAGCTAAAAGATCTTGTATGAAGTCTACTTATTAGATTAGATATGGTAGTACTTATCTTCCGGGAGTTAAATTTGGTTTAGTGAAAACCCCTAGGAGAAAGACATTGCTCGTTAGACACTTGTTGCACTTCCTCTTCTAAATACTCACTGGAAGAACTAAAAGCTCTAATGAGCTATTCACTAACTTTATCATCATCATCATCTTCATCCTTATCCTCCAAAGGAACATTGTCTTTGTAAATTTCATCCTTTGAATTTAAAAACCTATATTCATCAAAATCAGGAACCATATTAGGGATGAAATTGAGAGTACAATCAGCAATAGAGGTACTAGTACATATGCTATGAATCTAAACATTCTGGGTAGGAGAAAAACTTTGAATAGGAGTAATAACAGCTTGAATAGATTCATCCATAAGTATGAATTTTTTGCGATTAACCCCTAAACTGTTATTAGTAGATTCAGATTCAGTCTGATCCAAGGCCACCTAAGCTGGTCCCTTCTCTTTTCTTTTCTCAGCATCTCTTCTCTTCTTTCTCATTTTATTCTTCTTAGATTTAGATCCCACAGTACTTGTAATGGGAAACGAACCCAAATCCTTGGCCATGGAGCCTAAGTTTTGAACTGGATTACCTAATTCATAGTGCTTTTGATGACAGGATGGTTGTTGTTGACCATAATTCTATGTAGAAGGGTTTGCAGGAGCTACAAAGTAAAGCCTAGGCTTTGTTTGAGGGTCGTCATGCCAAAATGATACAAAAACCAACCTCTTGGTTCCCGTTCCTACAAGTTCGCATTGTTCTCCCTCTCAATCCCATTACTACCACAAACTTCAGGAATAATAGCCAAAGAGGAATTACAAGGATAGGGAGTAGTAGTAACAGAAATAACATGAATAGGGAGGTTGGAGGGTTGATCCAGGACGGAAGGAATCACACCCTCCTAGGTCGACAAGTTAATACCTGTGCCTCTAGTTTCCATTTGTTGAATATCCCTCTACAAAATTTATTATTTCCACCTTGTTCTTTAGATAGAGGTATCCTTCTCTTTCTGACCCTTATTTTGTGTATTACTTAACTGCTCCTTTGTTTGAGAATTGTTCTCATCAACTCTTTGGTTTCTTCGATACCACAATTTTTTTCCTTGATTCTTTTCCTAATTTTGTTGATTATGCTTTGTAGCATTATTATTTTTTCTTTGGATTTTATTGTTTGGAACTTGCCATTCTTTTTTATTTGCAACTTCATTTCATTTACCCTTATATTGCTGTTGTCTTTTAGGATCAACATCAATAATAAGATCATTAGTATTATCTGATATAATGTGCACAGAGGTTTGGCATACCTGATCTGATGTAGAAATGTCAGCAGCCATATTGTTTTAGGCTTTTTCACTATCTTTCCTCTTCTTTTCCACCTCATCTCTTTGTCTAACATTACAAACCTGCTCTAAGTGCCTTGATGCTTGTAATAGGATTCTTTCACAACACTTTCTCAGGAGTAAATAAAAGAGTCTAAAGTTGGATCCTCTTCAGTTGACCTTTAATGAACATCTTCTACTTTGTCCAAATTGTATTGCGTTCCTCCTCATTGTCCAAGTCAATATAAATATGTCTAGCATGGAAATGGGTAATCTCGACACCTCCTATCAATTGAGTTTGTTGGATAAAACTCTTCATCATAAGCTCAAATTTAGCCATGGTGTTAGAAAATTTCCCCACTAATATAATCTTGCAATTTTTGGCCTACTTGGTCATAAAAGCTTCCTTTTTCAAGATGACTACTCGAAGGCCTTATCTTGTGGTGAATATAGGTGGGCTAAAGTCAACACGGGTCTCATATTTTGCTTGGTTTGCCCTCAATTTAGAAGCATAATAGTGAACAATGGTAAAAGGGGTAGGTTTAGGAACTTGGTTAGGTTTTGGGAAGGAGTTGGCATTGGGTGTAGGATTCTTGCTGGTATTTGATGGAAGAGGTCGTTGGTTAGAATTTTGAGTGTAAATAGGAAAGTTTTTGAAGTTAGAGGCTAATTTGGATTGATCTTGGGGTTTAGGAGGCCGAAATTCAGGTTGTGATGTAGTAAGGTCTTTTCATGAAAAACAAGAGACTATGTTAGTTAGGTATATGCTGAAAATTTTGGACAACATGTGTTCCAAGATTGTTATACATTCTTTTCTTATTTATTTGGAAGCTTTTCTCTTTTTGGTTGGATTGATTATAAAGGTAGACAACTGTTCTTACAGAGTATTAATTCTTTAATGATGTATAAAATCCGCTTCACCATTTTTATAGTCCACACATGTGAGTACTTGTGTGATATCATAA